>JBBPDE010000083.1:842042-854150 GCA_037974605.1 Nannopetersius ansorgii | reverse complement strand
GTGTGTGTGTGTGTGTGTGTGTGTGTGTGTGTGTGTGTGTGTGTGTGTGTGTGTGTGTGTGTGTGTGTGTGCTGCTTTCTGACCTCATGACCCCTCTCAGGTGTCTTTATTTTTTTTCCTCCAGCGCTTTGGTTCTTGTCCATGACTCACTGCTGTGACTGCACTCTTAGTGGTTTTTACCTCATTTTTCTTTTCTTGTTTTGGGTGATTTTCTTACTTTGTACTGCTCCATCTGAGTGAGCGACGAAACCATACTCTTTCACTTTTCTTTCTCCCTCTTTCCTCCCAAACGGACTAATTCTCAACATTGGGCTTCATTCAGAACTAAAGGACCCCTACCCCCACCCCCCTACTTCGCCTCCACATGGTCCATGTTGTTTTTTTGCTAATTCGTTCAAAACAAAGAGTGTGACTTCAAAAGCAGTCAAAATTCATGTTGTCTCTGTCAATGTTTTCCGTGTGACCCTCGCCACGATTTCTAACAACCGTTTTCGACTGCTGGCGAGCGCTAAATGGAATGTTTCCTAATAATCTCGTAGCCACAGTAGTGTGTTAGCTAGCCTCCCCTGCCCAGCTCCCACACTTGCGGATCCCCTGCTTTTTTATTTTCTTTTATTTACAGTGTAAATATCAAGCTTTTGCCTATTTCTGCTTGTGATGTGTACTTAACACCCCCCTGCCCCCCCTCCAGAAGTTTACTTTGTGTTGATTTTCTATGCTAGAACTGATGCTGACCGACTGGCTAGCTACGACACTTTGTTTGCTAGTTAGCGGATAGCTGTGGAGTTTCCGTCCAGATTTGATTTCTTTGACATACCGACGCCAGCGTTTTGTTTTTTTTTGGTCTGTTTGATCTGTCTTCCTAAAATTCCTGGCTTTTCTAACTTCTTGTCTTGTCTTCAGTCACCTTGTTTAACCTTTTTTTTTCTTGTTGTCAGCAGCAGTGTGTGAACTTATAATCCTATTTTTCTTTTCATGTACCAGTCTTATAAGATTTAACACTGTACCAAAAAAAAATTGCAATAACAAAGAAAGAAAGAAAACAAAACAAGAAAAAAAACCTGTTTCAAAACATAAGGAAATATAATCATATTTTCTATGCTGTCTTTCTTCTCTCCGTATTTTTTAAATCTCCAGAGTCCTTTGGTAAGTGCTTAGCCCTAAGGCACACACCACCCCCACTAATGTTTCCATGTCTCTCAAACTATGATTAAAAATGCATGGCATGCATTTTACTAACTGTTAGCCTTAGCCAAGAGGCACACTTAGCGTAGCTCACAGGCACACACATTAATGCTAATATGCTAAGATGCTAATATGCTAACACACACACCGATGCTAATATCTCAGGATGCTAATATCCTAACACTTTCACACAAAAACACACACACACACCAATGCTAATATAGTAAGCTGCTAACACTTTTGCACACACAGCTGTTCAGCTATGAGCACTGCAGGTTTCACAGACGTTATCCCTCCTCTCACTGACCACTCCTTCACTCCCTAATTCGCCCACCACAACAAAACACAGCACCATAGTGGCGTCCCTCCCACTACGCTGTCCAACCTGAACACACCTGCCCAAACTCCTGTGCATATTTAGAGCAAGCGTGAGCTTTGAGGTCTCTTCTGCCCTTGTGCCCCACACCCTCCAGCCTTACCCCCACACCCGCTACAAGTGGTCACGATGCTCACGCCAAGCCATGTCAGACTGTCAAATTTCAAAACGGCACCTTCCTTGTGGTTAACCACTGTACAGTTGCTCCTTCCAAACTGCTTCCAATGCTGAATCCTGTTTTGCCAATAGAGGAAGTCAGATTCTCTCTCTCTCTCTCTCTCTCTCTCTCTCTCTCTCTCTTTCTCTCTCTGTCTCTTTCTACTTTAATATCTCTTTTCCTCCAGTAACCTTAATTTTTTGAACGTACTCTGTTAACGAAAGAAAAAAAAAAAGAAAAGAAAAGCTAATTTGATTCTTCTTCCAAAGCCCCCAGCCTCTTTCCTCTCGTACTAATGCTTCTTCTTTCTAATCTTATTTGCATTCATATTATCCACCCAGGTGGTACACCAATAAGAGGTAAGAGAGCTGAACTGAAGTTCACAGAATGAAAAACTACAATTCATTCTTGCTGTCCTTCCATCCCGCCCGCCTCCATGTATATGTCCTGTCTCTTGATCCGAATCCCTCCATCCTTCCTTCGACGGCCACCTCCCCCTCCCAGTCTCCCCTGGGCCATCTCATCCTCCCCCCTCCCCCCCCTCCATCACTTTGGCGTATCTGCTTAATTTCATTTTTGAGTTCCAAAAATTTCGCCCTCAATTTTTTAACATTTTTTTTTTCTCGAGCGATATGCTTACAACGACCCAATCAAGCATATCCGGTGCCGTTTTTTTTTGTTTTGTTTTTTTGGGTTTTAACTGTTGCTTTTTCGTTTTTGTCTGTTTGTTTCTTCTGATTTAATTTTTTTTTTATGATTCCGTTGATTTTTTTGTGTTTTTTTTTTTCTTTTTGACCTGCCTTTTTTTTCTTCTTTCCTTTCGTTTTTCTTTTTTGGCCATAGCGACTCATGTGTCCCTCTTTTTGTCCAACTAAAACAACCAAACATTTTTCCCCCCCTTAGCTGTTCTTGTGCCCTCCGATGACGGACTCACGCAGGCACACTGAAGACTTCTCGCCTCTACTCTGCCACGAGCATTTTTTTCCCCCTCATTTCCAAAATCAAAAAAAAAAAATACAATAAAACAAAACATCTTTCTATCTTTTTTTAATTCTCAATCCTTTTCTCTGTTTGCTTTCCTCTATACCCTTCTCTAAAAGAACAAAAAAGCCCAAACAACCACTTTTTTGATAAAGTTTCTACGGTGCTTTTTTCCCTTCTACCACCTATTTTTTCCCCTTTCTTGCTTTTCTTGGGTTGAAGGCTGTTTTCCTTTTTGACGTTTTTCATTTTTTTTTTCCATCCTTCAGGGTTGGGGGAAAAAGCTAACGAAGGGGTCTGGCAGAGGGAACTGAGGTGCCATTTTGTCATTTTTGTTGAGCAACTCAGGAGGCGGAGGCGTGGTTTGATGTATAAATATATACACAAATATGTATATAACCGAAAAGAAAGAAAATCATTTGACCATTTTCCCTGGGTCATGTGACACCACACTGCTGATCCCATTGGTGGATTTTTATGGGTGTCATTTGTAGCTTTGAACAAGCTATGGCAGTGGTTGGTTGCTTTCTTGTCGGCGGCAAAGCCGTTTTGAATTTTGACCTGCTAATACAACTGCATTTTATTTTTCAGCTAAGGGTTGTCAAAAAAAAGGTTGTAAGTTGTGCTGACATACGTTTTCTTGTCCTTCGAAGAGACTTGCATGTCAAACGTTTTCTGACAGAGGGTGATGTAAGTGGTCTAGATGCTAACGTAAATTTTTCAAGCCTAAGCAGCAATTTTTTTTCTCAAATTTTTTTTTTCCAAATTTTTTATTTTTATTTTTCGTTTTTTCCCAATTGCTGCATTTTTACCTCTACCATTCGAAGTCACGAGCCATTTTATTGATTCTTATTCGATTTTCAAATTGGCCTTGCCAAATTTCTTTTCGATTGCCCTCCCTGGTTATGCTGCTTTCGTACACTGTAAACCTTTTTTTTATGTTTGATCCATGCTGCCCTGAAGCAGTGTCCATTCATCCCCATACTGAACAGTCCCGTCAGGTGTTGTATATTGCAGGGCTCTGTTTCTGTCCCTCTCCAACTTTAGGCTATGTTTTTTGCACAAAGTACTGATAATGCGACCATGCATTTGAGTCCTGTTAAAGCAGACTTAAAAGTGCCTTTAGAAACCCTGCAACATGTAGACTGTATGTTCCCCCTTTTCCATCACTGTGATTTGTACGGTGTCTCGTAAGAAGAGAATTAATTCTGTCTACATTTCAATGTGCCCCTTAAATGTCTACTGCAGTGTTGGCATGGGCATTCTGTACGCACGCTGCTGAGATCTGGCCAAAACTATCATTTTTCTACAAAAAATTCTATTCTAGATATTTCTCTGAGGTTATGTAGCTGTAAAGACTGTACGTCATACCAGTCATAGCTGTAGGTCTAATTCTTATCCTTTAGTTTGAACTTCCTAATGAACTGAGCTGAAAATGTGCCGTGCCTACAGAATAAAACACTGCATTAGAAATGAGTGGGTGAATGCTAATCTTTCCAGCCAGTACCTGCAAAGGTTTGTGAGTGTTTACATTTTTTTCTTTATTTTTTCTTTCATTTTATTTATTGCTTTGTTGAGTTATGTTTCACTTTTCAACAGAACAGTTTGACCCCGAATCCAGCTGGTCCCTCTTGAGAGGATTCTGTAGAAATATAGGGAATAAAAATAGTCGTTAGAGTCAAGACTGTAGTTTTCTTTTGCTTTTTTATTTGTTTGTTTGTTGGTTGATTTTTGGTTTTTGTTTATTTTCTCCTGCATACACCATCTCTTAAAGCAGCCGTTATAATGTGTTAGAGCCCTACAGAGGCCAAACAGGACCCCCCCCCCAAAAAGAAAGAAAAGCAAAAAAAAAAAAACTTGAGCAAGACAAATATCGCCCCCTGTGGCAGAAACGGGAACTGTCCAAAGGTTGAGAAAAGGAAATGTGTGGTTAGTGTTGTGTTGCGGTGTGTGATTTTTTGCATTAATGCCGGGATATGCCCCATACTTTCTCCCGCCATGCAGGAGCGCTGCAGATCGAACAGAGTGAGGAGTCGGACCAGGGGAAGTATGAATGCGTTGCAACGAATAACGACGGCACCCGCTACTCAGCTCCGGCTAACCTTTATGTACGAGGTAGGAAACCCCACTGGTAAAGCTCTGAGGCTGAACTGGTTTTAATCAAAGAAATCTGGTGTAACGTATCATCACTACCATGACAAAATTTCTACTACCTTTATAAGAGAACTAAAATTCACCCTGAACTCCAGTGTATCCCAAAATAACACAGTTTATTTTTTTTTAAGTCATTTTGTGTCGTATCTGTTCGAATGTTTAGAAAAAGCAACATTTTTTTGATCTGGCAGTGGTGATATGAATAAAAGTCAATGTGTGGAAATGTTGAAGTAGACCTGATCAGAATAACAAATGGATACTTGAGTCTGATAAATCGTGGCGGCGAGGGATTTTTGTAAGTATGTTCTCTGTTGCATTCGACCCTCCTGCCTTGATTTGAACCTGTACTTTTCTGTTATTGTTCTTGGGTTGATTTGATTTCTGTTTTTCTGTTAACTCTCCTACTTTAATGACTCGAGTGCCTGGTGTGATACTAATGAAGTTGACCCCTAAAGCTTGCAGGGGGTTTGATAGTTTTGGACCCCTATCTTTCCCTACAGCACACAGAACCCATCTGACCTTTTCTCTTTTCTCTTCTTCTCTTTTTCTGGCAACAACGGAGGGAAAGTCTTTTACTTCAACAAAAAATTAATTTAAAGAGTGAATTAAATATATCTTTAAAGTGGTTGAAGTCGTATAAATCTATCTGAGATGTAACATTAACCCTTTGATCTTTAGGTTTGAAATATTTCTCTGCAGTGCTGCCTTTAGGCTCTTTAAATGCTTTTAATTTTGTGTTAAAGTTACCATGGTGAAAAATCATATTTTCTGAAAACGCTAGTTAAAATTAAAGATACCTTCTGTGAAACCTTTTTTTTTTTTAATTCAAAGACACTTTCTATCTAAACTGGTTAAATAAAACCACTTTCTAAAGAAATGACTAAAATCAAAAACACATTCTGTAAGCATGGGCTAAAATCAAAGACATTTTCTGTAAAAATGAAGCAAGATCAAAAAGTCTTTCTGTTAACGTGAGCTAAAATCACTTTTAAAACTATTTTTTTCTGTTATTATTGGTGTAATAATGAAAATATGTAGATTGTATTCTTTCAGAATTTATACCACAAATCTGCTTTTTATAGAGATGGAATCATAACTTCAGTCACAACTGACAGTAATTGAGAATAATTGTACAGTATCTTTCAGTTATATGACCAAATGTAACAAATGAAGATTTAGTATCTATGTTCTGTTAATGGGAGTAAATAGAAACTCAGAATGTTTGTAATGTATTTTAATAGTGCGGTTCAGAATTTGGACTTTTTACTTGAACTCTATAGACTGGGTTTGCAGCACTGTTGCATCATATCAACTTTAGTTTGCTAGGGTTTGGGAAAACAACTCAAACGCGGCCTCAAGTTTGAAACTCCACATATCAAAGGGTTAATGGTGCACCATTAAAACTATAAACGATCTATAATGTTAATTACTCCTGTTTTTGTAACTGTATCAGAGACTGTGCTATCAGTGTTAAGCCTCAGTAATGATAGTGTGCAAGTGGTGGGACTTTGTTTTCCTCCTCAGTTTCTGTCCTGCTATAAACCGGCTTATAGTTGCATATTAATACGTAAATTATTAATATGTCAGTTAAGTCAGTTATTAAAACAGTATTCCCTGTAAATGACTGTGTAGTATGTAATACATTATAATGAAGGTGTAACCCAATAAGATATTTAAAATCCAAGATTTAAACCATGTGACTAAATTTCATATAGACTATAATGTAATATCATTTGAATAATAATAATCTGTTTGTTAGTTTATTTCTTTCTTTGTTTTCTTACATGATTTGCCTATGATAATGTACCAGTTATGTGGTTGATACCACTTTGGAATTCTTTTGGTAAATGAAAAATGGAGTTAAAGGGTTCATATCAGCTCATCATGTAACTCCATTCCTTTCAAATCAAAAGGAATGAGTGTCATACAAATGTGACTGTTGACATTGCTCTTGACGAATCGACTGTTTTTTTTTCTGCTTTAAGTTTCTAAAATAAATGTTTAATGGACTATATAAATATTAATGATGTTTAAAAATGTACAGTTCACTCCTCAGTCCAGACAGATATACAGCCTGTTTTGAATGAATTTACATACGAAGATCAGTTTTATCAGTTTATGACGAGTTTGGGTATAAAAAGGTTTTTAAGAAATTATAAACTAGCTGACAAATAATGCAAATCTTAAAGAAAAAATGTTTTTTTTTATTTCTGATATTTCTTAGATCTGGAAAGCCCACTTTCAAAAATGTATTTGACTTAAAAAAATATTTAGTAATATTTAGTAATATTTACTATGAGCTTTTGAGGCAGCCAGTCAGAACAGAGGTCATTTGCATGTACCAGTTTTAAAGGAAGAGCGACAAAAACATCCTGTTTAAGAGAGGTTGGATAACACAAAAAAATGAAAAAAGTAAGATATGGGCCCTTTAAGCCTCTTTAATTTGGAGTTGATATTCCTGAATCTTGGTTGTATATGGGCTTCATAACTGGGACAGCATCATGTGCTTTACACCTTTTCTGCTCATATATTTAATGTGTTGAAAGCTAGAGGAATTTTTTTCTTTTTACACTTATGTAGCAGTCAGGATTCCCTCCCAAGACCAAAGGGGCTTCCTCTAACAGATGTTTATAAGTAGCATTTGAACGCCTTGTACATGGCCTTTTTACTCTCTCTGTGTTTCCCCTGTTTTTTCTCCTTTCGTCATTTCATTGTGTTCTGCATCAAAATTCCCTACATTCCCCAGAGCTGCGAGAAGGTTGGTGTGTTTTTTACTTTCTAACCATCTCACTGTATCGAAAAATCAAACAAAGCAAGATAAAAGCAGGGAAAATAAAAGACAGAAGTAGTTTCCATGAGTTGCAAAGCCAAATGCCAACACAGCTGTCGAGAATACGAATGAAATGAATGTAGCTGCACATGTGTCTTCTGGTTTTATTTGTTATTTCTGATGTTGTTATTTTCTGGTTTGGGTCCCTTTATGTTCCGATAGGATCCATTGTGTTCGTTCTTTTACCCCCTACCTGTTGTTGTTCTCTGTACTGAATGCCCCTGGTCTTGGCTCTGATGCTTGACCGTCCAAAAAGTGGTGCATGTCAAGAGAGACTGCGCATAGTTTGTCCAGTCAGATTCTGCATGATGACCAGGTCCAGCTGTTGACCGGTTCTATGTTCCTTAACGTTGTTGTCAGTGTTCCTGCTTAGTGCCCTTCATTTCCATTTTCAATCACTGGTCAGAGAAATGGTGGGTTAAAATTTCTGTAAACTTTTGCCGAAATCAAAGACACTTTCTATCTAAGCTGGTCAAATAAAACCACTTTCTAAAATCAAAAACACATTCTGTAAGCGTGGGCTAAAATCGAAGAGATATTCTGGAAAAATTAATAACATGAGCTAAAATCGTAGAACATTTCTAGAAACACTGATTTTTTGAAACTTATTTTTTTCTGTTATTATTGGTGTAATAAAGAAAATATGTAGATTATATTTGTTCAGTATTTTATACCACATATGTTGTTTAGCACATTAAAAAAATATAGAGATGGAATCATAATTTCAGTCATAATTGATAGTAATTGTAATTGTAGAGTATATAACCAAATGTAACAAATGATGATTTACTATTGAAAGATACATCCATGTTCTGTTAATGGGAGTCAGTAGGTTTGTAATGTATTTTAATAGTATGGTTCAGAATTTGGACTTTTTAATGCCCTTAATTTCCATTTTCACTTGTCAGAGAAACGATGAGCTCCTGCAAGTCTTTACTTCTGCGGACCTGATAAACCCACAATTCAGGGCTAAATGATAACAGTCTCTTTGAATTATATATTCATTTATGGCAGTCATACAAAATCGTCCGACTCTCGGATTGAAAAAATATTACTAGACATCTTTACAAATACTTAAATATATATCGGACTGCTTTTCAATATTTTATAGTTAGATTTTTTGCCACAATGGTGTTGAAGAAGGTCTGTATTTAATACACTGACACTTCACTTTGTGTTAGATTATAAAATGATGAACAGATATCAACATCACACAATTTCGTCCGGTTTTCATATCAGACAAAATTTTATTCTTCAGCTAGACAATGATCCCAAACATTCTTCAACATTGTGCCAAAATTATTTCCAGTCCAAAGAAAAGCTAAACATTTAGCGAATAATGTCTGAGCCTCCCCTGTCTCCAGATCTTTCTCCCTATGAGCTGCAGGGACCAGCAAGATCTGCACATTTGAAATGATTGTCCAGCAACTGAGACAGAACTGCTTGAAATAGTGCTGGGAGTGTTTGGACACAAGTTATTGTCAAAATAGCTGGAAAGGAATATGCAGTTTGTACATAGGATTTTGTCTATATATATATATATATATATATATATATGTACCAGAGATACATATGTACCAAGTACAAGTCAAGTCTCAAGTCTTTGAGTGGCAATGTTTAGAAACGGCGACTCTAAATGTGGGATTTTTGAGCTCTAAATGTTTAGAGGATATGCTAGTTGGCCACGCCCCACAATTACAATTGGCTGTTACTTAGCAGGGGGCGGGGCTGCATGCTGTGATCTGCCCTCACCAACATGGAGAATGTGCCTTAAATGATCTTAAATCTAAATGTTAAATATGTAAAATATATCTCTCACTCTAAATGTGAAACTCCACAGTTAGATTGGGCTCGGTGACCCCTTTCCAACGACCCCTCGAAAACTGTTACTAGCTGAAAACCATTAATCTCGGACAAAAGTAATGGGACACCGGGGGGAGGTGAACGGTTTTCGGGTCGTTGGAAAGAGTGTGAGATATAAATAAATAATTCCATGAAATGAACATTGTTTTCAAGTTATGACTCACGAGTGACAGCAGCGAGTCCGAGTCAAGTCTCAAGTCTTTGTTTGTGCGACTTAAGTGTGACTCGAGTCTGAGTCTCAGACTTGAATCCCCATCTCTGGTATGTACGCACAAACACGCACACGCAGTAGCATCGAGGGCAGTTGAATGTAATTTAATAATTTCAGTTCAGTATCACTCAAGACAGCGACGTGTGTGTATATCACTGATGGCGGCAATTAATATAATTATTGCAAAGATGATTGCAATTAGCAAATTACGTGTTAGGCTGCCCTAACAAACAATAACTTCTGAACCATGGTGAACATGCAGATAGGCCTTGTTTAGCAGCCACAGGAGATCAAGTTTAAGGCTCTAGGTAGGATCAGACATGCTCAGTAGCTCGGTACCCCCTGCTCCCCGTGCCTATGATGGGTTTCTCCCCTGCACCCTCAGTGGACCTCTAATGGCAGAGTGATGTATGTTGAGCGTCCTACGCAAGACATGACAAATGTAATGATATTCAAATGAACGGGATAACATTATGTCTTCGGGGAGCGCAATTCAATAGAAAATTAATTAAATATAATAGGAGTGAAAAGTTGTATTTAATAATGTAAGATTTCCTCTCCAGAGGAGCGCATCGTCTTAAGCCGAATGAGCTTCTTCAACTGTGGAGCGTTTTTTTTTTTTTATCTCTATCACTCTCTCTTATTGTCTTGCTCTCAAGTTCACATTCATTCTCAAAACATGAAAACGGTGACATAGGCCTCTGAAATGTCAGGACCGAAGCCCTTGGTGTTAATGAGGGCCCACCATACAGAGACACAGTATTAGTCAGGGTTCAACCCGCGAAGCGGAATCGAGGAGTTCAGCCCATGTAATTTTAATTAAACGTGATCTAGAGATGGGAGAGTTTCATTGCTCGTTAATATCAGAGAGGATTAACCCCTGAAATGCCATTAATCTCTCTCTCCTCCCCACACGAGCCCAGCCAGCCGCACCCACCGCCTCAGCTCTGGGAAAACAGAGAGAGAGAGAGAGAGAGAGAGAGAAAGAGAGGAGGGGAGAAAGATCAAACCAACTAAAATTCTTGGCAGCTGAAACCCAGTCGCGGGGCTTATTTAAATGATTTACGCGCTGTAAGACCCAATTTGTTGCTTACTCAGATGGATTACGGGAAGTGTTTGATTTGGCTGCTCGAAGGTGTCCTTACTTCACTTGAAAAAAAGGAAAACATGAACAGTTTTGGTTAGCATAACTCAAACACGCCATACTTCCCATCATTTGTTTTTCAGGTAGGTTTTATGTTTGGGTGGGGCTTGGCTGGGTGTTATTAATAATAAGGTCACCATGATTCATATGTCACATTCCATATGGCCAATTCTAGAATAGGCACTAAGAAGCTTTATGAGGTTTTTCCTTGCTTTTCTTTGGTATCGCCATCTATTAATTGGTACTATTATTCAAACTACATGGCTGTAAATATCTAAATCAATAAATACATAACGTATGAAATAACCATACAGTTCAATCAAGAAACAGATCAGGTAGGACTATATGGATAAATGCATAACTAAAGTCTTCAATAACTATACAGTTCAATCAGTAGATTGAGCTCTGTGGATGTGACTACACAGATAAATAAATAAATAAAGTCACCATACAGGTAATAAAGTAACCATACAATTCAACCAATGAATGGATTGAAATGCATTCGTGTCATTATGCAAATAAATAAATACATAAAGTCTACAATTACCACACGCTTCAATTAATTAATGGATTGAACTGAATGGTTGTGAATATACAACTAAATTAAAAAAAAAATCTTAAATAACCATCAAATACAGTTATATTTCAAAACAGTATCTGTGTTTACTAGCATGTGTTAATATTTACTGCTGCGTTGGTTTTCAGTCTGATCAGTTAATATCGACCAACGCCGATTGAACGATTAATCATAGTATCGGCCCAGCTCCTGCTGTAAACAGTAACACTGACAACAACAGCCCTTTGATTTTGACCCTGAATCTGCTGGATGGCTAAAAGTTTGTCCCTCGTCCCTCTTTCTTCTGCCTGAACCGCATCCCTCCAGCATCTTCTTCCCGTCTGCTGTGTGTCCTGAAAGAGAACTGTGCCTGTTTCTGATTGCATTCGGCTTATTGTATACCAGCTCCCTCTCTCTTTTTCTGCCCCCCTCTCCTTACTCTCTCTCTCTCTCTCTCTCTCTCTCTCTCTCTCTCTCTCCACTCTGTCTGCCTGTAGTTTTTAATAGGATGTCTCGTTGATTTCCTGTAACGTAATGCTAGTTGTCCCCCCACTCCTCTACTGACCCTGTTTGTCGCTATTTATTTCCCTGCTCTCTCTCTCTCTCTCTCTCTCTCTCTCTCTCTCTCTCTCTCTCTCTCTCTCTCTCTTT
>JBBPDE010000083.1:819418-836920 GCA_037974605.1 Nannopetersius ansorgii | reverse complement strand
TCCTTCCGTCTGTCCATCCATCCATATATCCAGTGCAACGACAAAAGATTACAGAAATTAATTTGACGAGTCTGCTTTTTTCATGCACAAAAATCAGCACAATACGAACGAACGATACCAAGATTAACGTTATAAACCCGTGTGGCTGAAGAAACTGGGCCAAAACATGAAACTTCAGTTTAAAGCCATTTATCATTGATTATCGTTAAATCGTTAAGTAGTTCAAGATCTTCGTAACTCTTAATTCATCTCTTTTTTTCCCCCCAGCTTTACCAAAACCACCAGGAGTTCCAGTGGTGACAGAACGCACGGCAACGAGCATCACCCTCACATGGGATTCTGGGAATCCAGAGCCAGTTTCCTATTACATCATCCTGCACAAGTCTAAATACTCTGAAGACTCCTATAAGGAAATCGACGGCGTGGCCACCACTCGCTACAGCGTGGGCGGCCTGAGTCCGTACTCAGACTATGAGTTCCGCGTGGTGGCTGTGAACAATATCGGCCGAGGGCCAGCTAGCGAAGCTATCGAAGCTAAAACGGCCGAGCAGGCGCCCAGCACCGCCCCCCGACAGGTCAGAGGTAGGATGCTAAGCGCTACGACGGCTATCATTCATTGGGAAGAACCCGAAGAAGCTAATGGACAGATCATGGGCTACAGGGTTTATTACACTATGGATCCAAGCCTGCACGTCAACCAGTGGGACAAACAGATCGTCCGGAACGCTAACTTCCTCACCATCCAGGGACTGACCCCCAATAAAACATATTACATCAAAGTTCTGGCCTACACCTCCGTAGGAGACGGACCGCTGTCCTCAGACCTGCAGATCATCGCCAAGACTGGAGGTAAGAGACCTGCCCTGAATAACTGCACTGAATATGACTTGACTTGATGCATTTTTATCGATAATTTTTCCACTCAATGTGTATAAATATAAGAAGTAGCCGATGCACATGTATCAAATGTGTAAAAACTAGTATAATAGAGCTAGTTTGTCTTCCAGTCTGTTCATTTCGTGGCAGGTATTGATGTGCTAATTAAGTGTTTTTATTTCAAAAGTGTACATTCACATATACATAGTTGTACTACGTCAGGTGATTTTATGTTTGTAAATTGAATCCAATGGTGAAACGTCAACATCTGGTCTGTGTGAAAGTTTTAGGCACAGTGTATGTCTCATTATTTATTTATTTATTTATTTATTTTTAATTTGTGTTCAATATTTCATTCGTTATGGGTTTAGTACTATATTTACATCAATATTTAATTGCTAATTGTGTTGATGTAATGCGCTTTGATATATTTGCAGTAATATATTTCAAGAGAAACTGTTGGTCTAATGTGTTTGGTTCTAGTGGAAGTGATGGACACATTTAAATCTCAGTGTAGCACTTCAGCCCAGCGTGTTTGGCTTTGGTTGTATTGAGTTGTTGGTTTTCTTGTCGTTTTTGTGGCCTTTTTTTTTAAAGCGAGGTTGTAACACTGACACTCGAAAATTATGGGCCTTGTAAGAGAGCGATCAGGGACTGTATTGGCATTTTAAGTGCGGCTCTACATATTCTCCCTCTCTCTCTCTCTCTCTCTCTCTCTCTCTCTCTCTCTCTCTCTCTCACACACACACACACACCCTTGCTTTCTCACTCATAATGACTCTCTCCATCTCTGACTAGCAGTGTAAACAACCATAATCTCAGAGAGCTCCCTAGTGTCAAATTATTCCAGCTCCCAGAACTGCGCCGGCGCTTTACAACGAGTAATGTTATAAAGTGATTCGAGCTAAATGAAAACACACTCTTGGCTGGGAAGCGAGAAGCGTTATTTACTCTTTGAGAATAATTCAAGAGCCCTTTATTTTTAACTCTGCTTTTTTGGTCAGTGTTATTGCCATTCTGACACTAAAGCCTAGAGCTTTAATGAGTCAGGCTAGAGATACGCACCACAAAGGCAGGACTGTAGCTTGGCCACTAGGCTAGCAGCTCTGATGCTCTGATGGTTGTCAGAGATGTTGCGTTAAGGCTTGAACTGAAAATGTCTTTTCTGTGCGTTTTGTAGTCCCATCTCAGCCAACGGACTTCAAAGCTGAGGCCAAATCTGAGACCAGCATCCTGCTGTCGTGGGTGGCTCCTCCACAGAGTGGACCAGACAATCAGATCACCGGATATGAGCTGCTTTACAAGAGGAAAGATGAGAAGGAAGAGGTCAGCTTCTACAGAAGGATAGTTTTCTGCCTATAGGGAGTCTCATAGAACAAATTCGGTCCAGTTTCTGTTTATTGCCAGTATACAAAGATATGCAGACATACTAGATTATGAGGAGCGGTATCCATTAGTTTCAAACAAAAAACAGAAGAGACACAAAACAAGAGCAGCAGTAAGGAAAACTGGATATGGAGACAATTAATTGCGATTAATTGATGAAGCCAATTAGTGGTTATGGAAAATGATATAGACTGGAATAGCATAAAGGATACTAGGAGTGCTGCTCCTCAGGAGTCCAATATAAGAAAAGAAAAATATACTGAACAACAAAGGTGTTCAAAAATGCCATAATAATGTTCATAATAATCTATAGCAAGTGTAGGGTGCATTTATTTTTTATATAAAAAGAAGGTATATAAGATTATAAAATGTTCATATCATCTGTATGTTCATTCTGACAGACTGTAATACACCACAGGATGTATAGGGGGCGATATGCCTTCTATTTAAAAAGTGCTTGATAATGTTCATACACTCAATATCTTCACATTTACAGATTGCAATACAATAGCATAGCTATTTACATATTTGTCGCATTAGATTTCAAAATGAGAATCATTTGTTGAGCAGACTGAGCTTTGAATGATGGTGGCAGCGAAGAAAGAGGTGCAATGTGACGGTGAAGTGATGAATTGATGTTATTAATGCTAAAAAGAATCGACAGTGTTTAGATTTCTATCTACCATTGTTAATTGATCAGTTTCCTTCCTCAGTCGCTTTGTAACTGTAATTGCTGATTAAAGCTGTAACTTTAGGGCCATAACTGACTTCAATGTGGGTACAAGTGAAACAAATTGGACGCTTTTATGTGGTGCTGTGCTATCACTAGCCAGCTTTATTTTGAAAGATCATTATTTTAAATTATCCAGCTTTAGAGTGACTGGTTTTGACAAATGCAGGTGAAATGTAGTGAAATAAAACATTACCAAAAATGAAAGTACTGAAGAACAGTGAAAAACTACCTCGGTCCTCTAGTGCCTAAAGTTTCCTTAAATTGTCAGTTGTTTTAGATAAAAATGTGTAGCAAATGAATGTGATGTAATGTAATTAAACCTCATGTCCCTGAAGCCTCTTTCTATAGCCCCACCCCCAGTGGCCATTCCACCAGTAGAATGGGATTGGACCCTGATAAATTTAAAGTACTATGGTCAAATGAAATATTTTATCCTCTAAGTCTTTTCCGTGTTGAGCTGCTAGTAAGCAAGGAGCACTGAAGGGGGAAACGGTTGGTACCCCTGCTGTATAAACGTTTCACACGTATTTGCTAACACAGCACAACTGTGGGTAGGATACTTGCCTCTAGACCATGAGGTCATGGGTTCGAATCCTACCTTCAGCGTACCACCACTGGGTCCATGACCCTTAACCCAAGTTGTTCCAGGGAGACTGTGCCCTGTAGGTAGGGAATGGAAGTCGCTTTGGATAAAAGTGTCTGATAAATGGCGGAAAAACACAATAAAACACTCACCTTTGAAGAAGATTTAATTTCCATCATACATCTAAATCCCACAAAAAGTTATTTCATGTTTAGCCGGACAGACCTCAAAACAGGTGGGAATTGTTGTTTTCAAGGTTACTTTATTGTCATCAACAGCTATTAACACATACATAGTGTTACGAGACATTTCTTCATGGGCCACAGTGCAACAAATAGCAACTTTCAACAAAGTGCAACTTAATAATTGCACAGGAGGCCGTAGGATTACTGAACAAAGTGCAATGCAGCTTGCATCTATTGTGAATATGGCTTACGGATATTTACAGTTCTCGATCCTATTGTTTAGATTTGCCACGGTCTGTAAAAATGGAAGCGACTAATAACTTTCCTAACTAATCACGGTAATGATGAATGCCATCGTATCAACCAGCCTTTGCACTGAAATATCCTCCTTTTGCTCCTGCAGAAACGTGTTAGCTTCGAGTCCACCACCACCTACCTTCTGAAAGACCTGAGGCCCTTCACCACCTACACCTTCCAGCTGGCGGCCCGCAGCCGGCACGGAATTGGCGCTTACACCAACGAAATCTCGGCCGAAACTCCGCAGACACGTAGGTCCCTTTCCAGCTCCCCTATTGTCCCGTCCCACAGCCTGAGGGCCGATTCCACATGCAAAACCCAAACAGCTACAACCCTTCCATTTTCTCTGAGCGTTCTGGAGTCGTAAACTTGCTTGAGATCTCCCAAACGTGAGGATCTTTAAGAAGGAAGCTTTGGAAAATGGAACGGTTTGAAAGACCCTTGGCCCAGGTTCCACTTTGAAGGTTGAACTGACCGCATTGCCCTGTTTGGAAAAGAGAGAGAAAAAAAAATGTTGCATGGGCATTGTTCACTGAAGCTGGTCAGGAAAGTCAATCGACAAGGTCACCTTTCTCAGTACATGCCCACTTCAGTGCGGCGGGGGAGGAATTTCACAGTGTACAGTTCGGAATTATTTATGATACTCTCCATTGCAACAGTTTGAAAGAGTTTTTAGGGGCTAGTACGCCGTGCCTTGTCTTTTGACGTTCTTCGTCAACCGCGAAGTCCCCAATCCCCCCTCTTCCCCCGTTTGCATTTGTGTTTTTTACAAAGACGCGGCGAACCGAGACAATGGGCACTGCACTGTGGAAAGCACAAATGCAACTACGAATACGTTGAAGCAAAAGACAAGACAGACTTCCATTCACAATAGACCTCATATTTATCATTCATTTATTCAAACCAAGCAACGAGGAAACGTGTGATTGGCAGATTTATCAAAACTTTCCAAATTGAGCTTCAAGTCCATTTAATGAACGGCCAACTCAATAAAAGCTCAGCCAGTGAAAGAAAAGAAGCCAAGTTTCCAATTTACAGTTCCACTTATTTGCTCTTTTTTTTTAAGACCGTTTGAATAAATTTGAGGTCTCTTGAAGTGATGAGGGTGTAGATCAGGTAAGTATCAGTCCAGAAAGCCATTCTCGCAGATGGTGGGAAGGAAACTTTGGGAGTGATCTTTGGGGGAGAACTTTGTGCCTGCATGTCGAAGTCTTTAGGCTCTTAAAAACGTCAGTCATGTTTTCTTGGATTGATCAGGCTTTTACCTCAAACCAACAGGCATCGGAAAGGTTGGTGAGCAATGCAACATTTTTTTCAATTCCAGTACAGTTGACACATCAACCTTTACTTATTTGGATTGATGGTAACTGCTTGCAGAAAAGAATTTAGGTCAAGCTGGGTTTTACTTTTAAGCAAATATTTGAATTCAAAGTAGAAGGTCTTTGGTAGTTTTTGAGGAAAGAGCCAGGAAAGATGAAGGATCAAAAAGTAAGGCTCAGGGACATCAGCTAGCGAGTGACTAGGTAGTTTTACCAAGGTAGGTTCTATGTTCTGAAGGCTTCTTATTTACCACTGTAGTCTCTCCATGCATATACTGTTTGTGAGTTTATTCTGTTGATCTCCATTGAAGAAGTCTTTGACATTCCTTGACATTTTCCTTATTTGTGAGGCTTCATTTGCGTTGATTACCATTTACTTTGGAACTCTTTAAGTTTGGTCATTGTGATTCATCCCCCTTTTTTTGTCCTTTTATGTTTCCCTTTTTTTCTTTTGTGTTTGTGTTGTTCATCATCATCATTATCATCATCATCCTCATCATCATCACCACCATCACCATCACCATCCATTTCAACATAAAAAAATGAAACGAAAAACAAACAAAAAATCCTGCAACCACAACCCCCCTCTGAACCCCTTCCAATACAACCCAAACTACCAAAACAACCCATAAAAATGAAACGGCAACGCTCCGCTCCTCCCGAAAACGATCCACCATTCAGAGCCCTCAGCCCCGCCTCAGGAGGTCGCTTGTTCTAGCCAAAGTTCCACCAACATTCTGGTAAGTTGGAAGCCACCGCCTGTGGAGCTCCAAAATGGGATCCTTACCAAATACACGATTCAGTACTCTGCTATGGAAGGAGAGGACATGTCCTTGCGGCAGATCTCGGAAATACCCCCGGAAAATTCCCAGTACCTCTTGGAAAACTTGGAAAAATGGACGGAATACCGCGTCACAGTGACCGCCCACACCGATGTCGGACCTGGGCCAGAAAGCTTGCCGCAGCTCATCCGAACAGAGGAGGATGGTATGTTTTGCCATAAAAAAACGCTCTGAACCCTTTTGCTAATCTTTCCCCCATCACTCAAATTCTTCTGGCTTCACAATCCTGTTTTTGACAGACTTTTGTCCGAGCAACCTTTAAATTCCCCTTCTCTCCCCTTTGTTTGACTCTTAAAAATTCTTACCCATAGACTAATCCTACTAACCTGGATTTTTTGTGATGGTTCTGCTCTCTGTACTCTCATTTTAACCACTTCTTACATTTTTGAAATTTTTCACTTTTTTCTGCTGTTTTTCTGGTATAAAAGCCAGTTCGAACTATTACATGGTGTTTTCTTTCCATGTACCCCAGGGCTAAAACTTCCACAAGTCCCCTGTCTCTTTTTTTTTTGTATTTTTTTCTGAGCATTTTCGTATTTTTAAGTAAAAAGCGAAAGTATAATAAAGCAGTTGATGCTTTGCTGATCCACTCATTTTTTGGAAACCTTTGTTTTTTAACTTGACCAGAAAAGAATTATATGGACAGTGGGAAACACCAAAAATACAGGAAGTCTTTTTTTTTTTCACCAATGGCCCCATATAACATTTTTCTTTTTCAATTTTTTATTCATTTTTTTTTCTATGCATTCTAGCCAAACTCTTTCTGGGTGCTTCAAAGTTCTGAAGGACCCTCTTTGGCTTCTCTTTTTGTACACTTTTCCATATTTTGAATCCACTAAATCCATTTTTTATGTCTGGCAAAAAATTAGGTCACCTATGCGACCTGTTTTTGGGGGTTGTTTTTTTTTTATTTTTAATTTTTAATTTTTACTCGCCATTGTTGAAATATTAGTGTCATGCACTTGTTAACAGTATGCTGCTACTCTTTTGTAGATTTTTAAACCGCTCCGTCGTTTTGCTGATGGGAGTTTTCCGGTCAGGGGCGAGGGGTCCGCTGCAATGTTGACGTTTTTTGTTTTTTTATCCCATGATTCCTTCAGTGCCCAGCGGCCCGCCTCGTAAAGTCGAGGTGGAGGCTGTCAACTCGTCATCTGTTAAAGTGATGTGGCGATCCCCAGTGCCCAACAGACAACATGGGCAAATTCGTGGCTACCAGGTGCATTATGTCAAGATGTTTAATGGGGAACCAATGGGCAACCCTGTCATCAAGGACATCCTGATTGATGATGCTCAGGTAAGCATACACCTGCACACCTGACTGCATATCAGGACATATCTTTCAGACCTTTGACCAGTTCGGTGCTAAAAGCTACAATTCAGTCGTTTCAATGCTTTTCATCAAGTAAGGAATAATATTTCAACTTTATTGACAACCAATGAGTCCTACCAGATTATCTGCCTATTCCACCTATAGTGGCTGAATCATTAGATCTGATTTAAAATCCAGTTTTTGGTTAAACTATAAAACTGGGTTATACTATATAGTTTGGATTATTTAGTCTCTTAAAATGAGTATTGTATCATCCATAAACGATTGAAATCGGTTGAGCCCTGGCTGTGCCATATGCCAAACAACAGTAGAACCACAGTGCACTGCTCCAACATACACAAATGAATACAAATATACAAAATTCAACTCACTCACAAGGACACTCATCAACCAGCTCTTTACTAAACGAGTATTGGAGCTAAATACACCCAGAGCATTAGCACACAGTATGTACTATCTCAGTCTATGCAAGGAGTGCTGTCTTAATCCTAAACATTAAACAGCACTGTTCCATTCTAGGAGTAACCCAAGTCTATAGTCAGATACAGTTTTTCACATTCATTTTACTAAATATGCTAAATAAAACTAAAACAGAATAAATACAAGTAACTTTATACAGTAAATAGTAACTATATGTACACTGTGTCAGTGTGTCCCTTGTGGAAGTTCAGTATTATTGTAGTTTCATCAGAAACCTGGTTCGACTCGATCAGTCCATCATTAAATTAAATCAGGACCTGCTGATGGAGTTTCACCATCCAAACAACAGCTGGAGGAACCGAGGAGGAACCTGGAACCGAACCTGTGTTCTCCTCACCAGCTCACACAATATCAACCACTTTTATCCAAACAATACATCAATCTTGAGACTTTTTTCTGCTTTCTTGTTTGTTTGTGTTTATTCCAATGTTAACTTTGCCGAAAGACACTTTATCAAAGGTTGAGAAAAATGCTGGAGGTCTGGTGTACCATACAGTTTGGTGGTTTCCCTGTTCAAACACACCTGGTTTACAGGTCTCAAACTGTACTGCACATGAGTCCTCCATGAATCCCTGCTCTTACCCTGCTGGAAAGGATGAAAATGGAAAATGCATATTGAAACCCTCTCCCAAATCCCCCCAGCTCCTCATCTTAGATGAATATGGTTAATAATAGCAGGGACATTAACTCCAATGAACTTTTTCCATCTCACATGGCATGTACATGATTATACGGCTTTAAATGAGAAAGTGGGGATAGTGATGAAATCTGCCTCTCCGGCCACACATCAGTCTAGAGGAGTTTCAGCAGGTTTTTCCGTGAAATTTTCATCATCTAACATTAATGCTAACATAACGGAATCTATTCATCATGACTTACAAATTGTCATCTTGCAATTTTACACTGCAAAAAAAACGATCTTTGTACAGTTGATGATCTCAGATCTAGTCTAAATATCTACGATTTCTTACAACGAGATTCCTGAAAGAATGTTATAATATTTAAGACCAAATTGCTGTGTTTCAAGTAATTTTTGTGACATTTACAGTCAACTACAAAATACCACTCTTCCAGATGAATAAGGGATCAATAAAAAATGGAGAAATAAACAACTGAGCACATTTACAGCAATGAGTCTCCTCCTATGAGACCTCTCCTAAACGCAGACCCTCTACAGATCCTTCAGGGTCCTAAATTCTCTCCTCTCTTCAGGTTCAACCCCAGGGCTTTTCAACTGGGTTTAGGTTAAGTACAGTGGGAAGCCCATGTCAAAAACTTCTTTCCGTGGTCAACGAAAGAATTTGTGTGGATTTTGATTGGTTTTAGATGCATCCAGATTTTCAGTTTACACGTTTTGGTACTAGATCCAAGATGCCATGTATCCGGGGTCTTTGGAAGAAAACCAGCCCAAAACATCACAGATCTCCCACCATACATAACAGTGTGCATGAAGTCGTTTTGTATAAGCATTCTTCTTTTTACGCAAAGCCTACATTAACCTAAAGTTGAGTAGCATCTAGCAAACTCAAGACTTACATAAAGAAAGCTTTCTTCTGGCATTTTTTAACATGGAAGTAAAGTGTAATGGTCTCCAAAATGCTCCATCTTCTGCAGATCTCCAGTAATTACTGTCGAAGTTGGACCAAGAGGTCATGGCTTTGAATTAGGGTTGTACCGATACCAATACCAGTATCGGGCCAATACTTTGTTAAATTATTCGTATTCATATGTGAATTGGTGATACCATGCACTGACATCACTACATGATATCCTATTTCACTACATCAACTGATACACTGGGCGGATGAGATTTGTTGTCTACCTGACGTCAATGTCAAGGGGGGAGACAACGAGCTGGAAACCTGCCGTCAGATATTCCATCCACGAGCTAATGAGAAAGTATCAAGGCCGTGGACCACGGGGTGCCTTTTGTAAAAACAGCTTAACAAAAGTTAGAAAAGCCACGAGCATGTTCCATGGGGGACTAAAGTAATGGGACACTTGCCTGGGTGTTCCAATATTTTACTCCCCCACGGAACGTGCTTGTGGCTTTTCTAAGCGAGACAGACACCAATCTCAGTCAAACTTCACAGTTAGATAGGGGTCGATGAGACCTTTCCAAAGACCCCTCATTTGCCATAATAGCCACCTTAGATCCGGAGTTATTCGTCTAAAACGGTTCACCTCGCCTGGGTGTCCCATTACTTTTGTCTGAGGTGACCAGCACTCGGTATCGGCAAGTACACAAATAAAAATACTTGTGCTCATATCGGTTTGTTAAAAAGTGGTGTATTCCTTGTTTGAATCCTACCTTCAGCACCACCACTGCGTTCCTGAGCAAAAATGTCTGCCCCTTGTAGTTAGGGACTGGAAGTCGCTTTGGATAAAAGCATCTGCAAAATGTAAATTGGCCTCTATGTTGCCTCATATTTGTAGGCAAATTAATGATCCCAATCATTTATCTTTTCCAGAGGTGCCAACAATTATGGTGTTGACTATAAAAGGAAATAATGCTTGACACACAAGCAACACTGTTCTCCTTTACCAACTGAAATGACTATATTTGTCTTGGACGACAGTCTCATAGTGAAAAATATTAGATATATGACCTTTATTTTAAATTTCATTTGCCAAGAGCTTTTTTTGCAGCTGTGCTATGTTTCCCAGCAGGGGCTAATTAGAATATTGTGTATGTACATTTGTCCCGTGTCCCCCGACCTTATCTCTGCATGTGTGTATTTGTCTGTTGTAACTTAGCTTGTAACTTAGTTTCTGTTGTTTTTCTCCCTTATCTTCCAACCCCCTCACGTCTAAAACAGTGGGAGTATGATGATTCGACTGAATATGTAAGTAAAGATGAAAGTGTGTCTGAGAGTAAATCCTGATTACTCCCACACCTCTTTACTAACTAAAGAGGTGTGTGTGTGTGTGTGTGTGTGTGTGTGTGTGTGTGTGTGTGTGTGTGTGTGTGTGTGTGTGTGTGTGTGTGTCTTTAACATTAACATCATTCAGACAAAAGCTAGCTCAAAGGCATGTGTAAAAGCATAGATAATGTGTTTTTATTAGTGTTCAGACTCATTGGCGTGAATGGAATGGTTTGCTTTGGGTAGATACAGAATCAGTAAAACACAGAATGCCCTCAAACTACCCAAATCATCAGGGTGGCTTATTGCATTTCTCAGTATTGTGCCAAACATATTCCTACATGTTTGTATAGAACACTTGTAATTATAATATAGAACATATACATATATTATAAATATACACTGCAGGTATTAAATTATATGGTTTTACCCCACATTGAATTAAAATTACTTCTAATTACTTCAAAATTAGATCTAATATTACTTTTAATTCAAAAAGTTGATTGAAAGCAGATCTGAAATCAGCGTGAAAAACAAAGGTGTTTTTTTGTTGACCTGTGTTATTGGCCTCGCTCGCTCTGGGGGTGGTTAGGGTGACTCTCCCTCTCCCCCATCACTGGCTTGCAGTTCGCTGCAGACACGTTTTGCTGTCTGTTCAATCAAACTTGTACTTATATAGCACTTTTCATACAAAATCGGTTCTTTACAAAACATTTCCCCAACAGTAGCATCACTGATACCATACTGTCTAGTATTCTGGGATCAGTCAGTTGGTTGGAGCTTCTACCCCCACATTACTCCCAGTCCAGCTTAATAGTGTGACCTTTCACACAGTATACCATTTTAAATGTACTAGATGCTGTAAGTTATTATGTTATTTGACAGATCAATCAGTGCTGTTATACTAAAAAAAATTGATGGGTGAAGCGTTTTAGGGAGTACAATTTTGATTATGCATCAAAGTACATCATCAGGGATTTGAAACGATGGTCTGTTTTTCGCCTCAGGAAATGGTCCTGACTGATTTGCAGGCAGAGACCACATACTCAGTCACAGTGGCGGCCTACACCACAAAGGGTGACGGAGCTCGCAGTAAACCAAAGCTGGTCACCACCATGGGCGCAGGTAGGAGCCTTTCAGCTCAAACTAATCTCTCTGCTTTCTCTTTATATTTAAAAAAAGGACAGCATGCCGTGCGACAGCATGCCAGCTGTACGAAACCTTTCCCCCCTTCAGCTATTAAGAGTCAATGCAAGTAATTGCCCTTTCAATTATGACAGTGATTGTAATTCCGCTCGCTTACCGATTTGACTTTGAAATGCTGCCAGGGGTTAAGGAAATAATAGAGGAATGTGTCAGGAAAATGGAGGAAAAAAGACTTTAACAAATGATCAGAATGTTTTGTAACCTCTTTATTATTTTTTTTACACATTTGGTCCAAATCATTGCTATTGTACCACTAACAGCATTATTATTCATATCTCTAGAATTTATCCCAGCTGTTATCTATGTTATCAGCTGGTACTTGTGTTATGAGGCTTTCTATAAGTTTTGGCAGTTGCCATAATAAAATTATGTATGCACATAAACATACAAATGCTGCCCTGTATTATAACGTTTGTAGGTTTACATGATACATATGTTAGCATTTCTTGACAAGTGATGCTTTCAGAATAACGCTTTACAGTAATCCCCCAGTTTTACGCGGACCAGGAGTTGCAGATTCAGTCACATGCAGATATTTACTGAGAACCAAACTTATAGTTTTACGCATAAATTCCCACAATAACACGGAAACTGCAAATATCCTCTGCCTTTTTTGCTATTTTGTGGCAATAAATATATTTTTTCTGGATGTTTTTTTACACAAGCGGGGCTGTTCACCTTGTCGTGTCCCGCGACCTTTTGAGTTGCATATCTCTGCAGTGCAATCACTCAGACACTTCAAACTCCACGGTTCCATTGATCTCCAGGAGACCTTTCCAACGAGCCCTCATTTTTATGTTTAGTCCGAGTAGATCAGGGGTTATTCCCTGAAAACCATGAGCTGGAGTGCATTCAGACGCTTATCCGTCTTTAAATGCGATCCGGGTGTAAACTTTTGTCCCGCAACCTTCCGAATTGCATATCTTGTCGGGGGAATTTAAATTAGAATACAGGTTTACCTTTACAATTAAAGTGTTCTGGGGCATATTTGGGGGCATATTTAGGGTTGACACTATTAAAAAAAAAGCATTTTTAGAATTTTTTTTTAGTTTTTTCACTATACGTGGGGCGCAAAAAGTGGGGGTTACTGTATGTAGGTTTATTTAGGTTTATGTCAAAGGCATGTGTGCGTATCATATGTCATGAATGGCCTCTGTAGGTGTCCTCTCGCCTTGATGGTGTCCCTTCAACAGTTATAACCTGCTCTTACCTTAAGTGTACATTCACATAACAAGAATTTAATAAAAGTAAAGTTGGACTATTTCTGTTGGTCAATTCACCATAACATGTTAATGCATTTTCAAGTGTTTTTAAACTGTAAAACAGAAAATGAAATTTTGTAATTGGAAAATATATTGTCTTCTTTACCGTCTAATCTCATCACCATCATGTTTTGCTTTACTTTTGTCAGTCCCAGAGAAACCTCGTCTGATGGTTAGTCCCACTAACATGGGCACAGCCTTGCTGCAGTGGCACCCTCCCCCGAACACGCACGGCCCCCTGCAGGGCTACCGGCTTCGTTTCGGACGCAAAGACGTGGAGCCCCTGACGGTCATAGAATTCCCTGAACGGGAGAACCACTACACTACCAAAGAAATCCACAAAGGGGCGTCATACATTTTCCGCCTCTCTGCTCGCAACAAGGTGGGCTTTGGTGAGGAAACAGTGAAGGAGATCAGTACCTCTGAGGACACACCCTCCGGTTTCCCACAAGGAATCGTGGCCGAAAGCGCCACCACCACCACCATTCAGGTCAGCTGGCAGCCTGTGTTACTAGCGGAGCGCAATGGGGTCATTGTCAAGTACGCCCTTCAATACAAAGACATCAACAGTCCTCGGAGTCCCTCCGAACTTTTCATCGCTGCCCCGGAGTCCACCGTAATCCTGGACGGCCTTAAAGCAGACACTACTTACGATATCAAAATGTGTGCCTTCACCAGCAAGGGTCCCGGGCCTTATAGCCCTAGCATCCAGTTCAGAACGCAACCTCTGGATCAAGGTAGGAGGCCCACCCCAACCCCTTCAAACCCCCTCTCAAATCAACCTCCGACCAACAAGCCTACTCTTCCGACCTTGTTCAACCTTACCCCAACAATCAGCAAGCAAGTGGCGGTTTCCCGAAGCTAGCGATTCCGGGATTAGCCTGGGGTTGGCCTGGGGTTAGCCTATGGTTATCCACAGTTGTAGCTTCCTCGTATGAAATAATAGTTAGCGTCTCCACATGGAAAGCCTAGCAATTGGTAAGCAAGTGGTTACTACCGGGTAAAGAAAGGTAAGATGAAGGTATTGGGCTAGCCCTCTTAAGCCATGAGGTAGAAGAGAAAAATCTTACCCAAGGTAAGGCCCTATCATTTGGCCACTCCTCTAAAGGGAGTAGACAGTAGAGGAACGTTCTATGTTGTCCATGTATGTCTAAATCAACTGCTCCACCTTTCTTTTAGCAGTGTTTGCAAAAAATTTTCACGTGAAAGTTGCCATGAAGACCTCGGTGCTGCTGACTTGGGAGATCCCGGAAAACTACAACCCCGCACAGCCGTTCACAGTAAGGGAATTCCACAAAATTCCACTTTGGCTGGGTGTTGGACTAAAGATACCAGTGCACCTCCTGACGAGATTCCATTAGGTGAACAATTTGAACAGTTTGATGGAGTTACCGAGTCTCAAAAGCTTGAAAGCTTGCAAGGTGCCATCAGCTTCGTACAAATTTTGTATGTATTCACTAATCTGAGGCCTTAAGACTGTTTGAAAGATGTATCTCAGTTCACTGAGTTGAGAATGTTTTGGCGACCATAACATTATTTGTTAACTACACATCTGGGGCAAGAAAAGAAACCTTATGTGACGGAAAAAAACTGAAAGCAGGTCTGAGATCACCTTGAAAAACTGGTTTAGAAAAGTGTGTTGAGGTTTCCCATGACTACAAAAAAAATAGTTGACCTTACAGTGATTAGCCTCGTCTTTATCTTTGTAGATCCTCTATGATAATGGGCAAAGTGTGGAGGTGGATGGGAAACTGACTCAGAAGCTGATCATCAACCTGCAGCCGGAGACGCAGTACTCCTTCCTCCTGACCAACCGAGGGAACAGCGCCGGCGGTCTGCAGCACCGTGTTTCCACCATGACCGCCCCGGACATCCTGCGCACCAAACCCTACCCGATCGGCAAGACCAACTCCGACGGCATGGTGACGGTGCAGCTGCCCTCTGTGCAGACCACAGAGAAAGTCAAGTGAGTGATGCCTATATGTTTAAACACCAATACATCAAAAATACACACAACATCAAAACAGTTCTCTTTAAAATCTTATGTTTGTGTGGTTAGGCTGTCCTGTTTCGCATTATAAGCCTTTTTTAAGAATTAATCTAAGACATCTAAGAAGTTTTCTGAAATCCCTCATGAAATTCAGAAGTAAACAGTCATTCGGAGTGGGTTGGTGTGAAGTGGTTCATTGTAGAGCCGTTTAGTACAGACACTGATTTCTTCACGGTGGTGTGAATGGAACCATGGGTTTATTTTTTTTTACCCTCCTAACCCACCAATGAACCTCCATGAAACTTCTGAGTGTTAGCATTGAACGTTGATGTTGGTTTAACAGTGTCTAACTAAATTAATCTTCTTTTGGAATTATTTTGCGTCACAAGACCCTGTATGTATCCCTTCACCATGAATGTGTTTAGTTTTAGACCAAAAGCTTCTCAAAACTCTGGTAAACAATGCATAAGGGGTCAATCAATAACCATTTCATGTAAGAACTGTCTGAGATTTCAGAGGCAGACGTCCGATTCCAGTGACCAGCACTGTGATTAACTAAAACGTTTCTAGCTATAGGACACAGACTAATTGCTAATTGGAAAGAATGTTTGAGGGCACATATACCAACCAATCCATACACAAATGTGTAATTAAATCAATAATTATGTATATATATATATATATATAGTGTTTGACAATGTTTGAAAATGTAAAATAGGAAAAAGCTACTCAGTGGTTTATCTGGCTAGACAGGTGGGCTAGGAGCTTAGCATCTCTCTTTGTCTGTCTAGCTTCTTATTCCCACCTTCCTCTCTCTCTCTCTCTCTCTCTCTCTCTCTCTCTCTCTCTCTCTCTCTCTCTCTCTCTCTTTCTGCTTGTCTTGCTCTCTCTGGCTCTTTTCTCTTTTTTTTCTTTGATCCCTCCACTCTTTTCTCTCTGCCAGGACTTAAGCTAATTAGCCAGCCATTAGCCTCCCTCACTGCACCACTCTGCCTTGCTGGCTAGTGCCGGCGGTGTTGTGTCCAACACTTTCTCCCTAACCCTGGCATAGCCTTTATCTCTCTCTCTCTGCCCTGTTGGTGAGGAAACCCCTCTCTTCTCAGCGAGACATCTGGCCAAGCCAGAATCCCCCCCACACTTCCTTCCAGAAAGAAGCCGAGGGTTAGCGCGAGGCTAACAGCACTAATCGCTCTTCAGTGAGATCTGAGCAAGAAAAGTGTAACAAATGCAGGGCCCTGTGTTGGTCTGCCGATGACATATTCCCGCCTTTTTATTTGCACTTTCAGTTGTCTTTTATCGAACGCCGCTGTTTAATCCAGTGTGGTTTGAAGTGGATCAGGAATAACCTTATGCATATTGATTGGCTAATCAGGGCAGACGCTGTGTTTCTATAAAGCAGGGCCTTGGTAGATAAAGAAAAGAGGAGCCTGGTCGTGCCTAAACTGCCGTGTTTGTTTAGAATGAAAGCGGCAAGGAAAGAAAGGCTCTTCTGGGGAGAAAAACGAGATAAACTTAAATGCAAATCTAAAGGTCACTGCTTAATTGAGATTTTCTTTCCATAGGGGATACTACATTGTGGTGGTCCCTCTGAAGAAACAGCGCACGGGGAAATTCGCCAAACCCTGGGACAGTCCAGACGAGATGAACCTGGAGGAGGTTTGAACAGATTTACTAATATTTTTTTTTTTTTTACAAAAATATATTGTGGATACAAATATTTATATTGTGATCATGTTTACTAAAACTGTCAGAACACTCAGTAATTCTATTTGGCTCAAATGTGTGTAAAGGTGTACTGTGTTCTTCAACATTGTTTTTATGGTGTGATCTCATAAACCTGACCACAAAAATCAAGTGATCTCCAGTTTCCATCACAAACTCAGTTCCACCCAATTAGCTCATATATCTCTCTCTCTATATATATAAGTTTGTCCAATGACAAAGAAATGGAAAAGGATTATTTTAACAGTGACAGATGGCACATCAAAAGGAAAAAATAACTTTAAATAAAAGATAAAAAATAGAAACTGATTTGCATTTCATTTAGTGAAATAAGTATTTGAACCTTCTAACAACCATTAAGAGTTCTGGCTCCCACAGAGTGGTTAGACACTCCTACTCAATTAGTCCCCCTCATTAAAGACACCTG
>JBBPDE010000083.1:633161-644199 GCA_037974605.1 Nannopetersius ansorgii | reverse complement strand
AAAGTTGAAACCTATTTTTTGTGTCGTTTTCGTCGACTACATGCAGCAGCTCTAATTTTCTGTTATCTGGGGAAAAAGTCGGTATTGGCCGATCACACTTACAAAAAAATTCGGTAATCAGAAAATTGCAATCGGTGCATCCCTAATCTAAACTTTTTTTTAAATTGTTCTGTTGCACTTAATGTGGTTCTAACTGTAGCATGCACCCTTGCAACCTATAGATCCAAACAATAGGCTTGCCTTGGCAATGCTATTTGCCAACAAAAATGGCAGAAATGCCATTAAGAATGAGTGGGGCTTACCTTTTAGATTGTGCTGCTCAGACATGCTGCATCTGAAACCCACCATATTTCATGTCAGGAAGACTCCTCTGACACACAACCACGGTCTGCCGTCACTCGTATGTTTTCCCTCATTTGCTTAATTTTTTTACTGTGTTCTAATGTGTGGTTTCAGGACGTTTCAGTCCCTATACAGTGTCCAAACAAAGTGAAACTTCACATGAAACATTAGGCCGCATACCCCCCACATATCCATACCTTGCACCCTGCCTTATCCTTTGCTTTCATTGCACCCCTTTTTGCTTCGTACACTTCCATAAAATTTTGGGTCATGTTTAAATGAGTTCTGTTCATTAATACTTAACCAAACATCCACAAAGCATCATATGGCAGAGACTGACCACTTAATTAGGAGCACCAGTGCATCCAGGGCATACACAGAAGGCCCATCTCAAATTTCTTCAGGAATTTTCTCTCTAGTCTTATGACTGTCAATTTATATTAGTTTATATTAACATCTGTTGAAGGGTGAATAGGCTAAAAAAAATAATGGACTAAACTCCAGGATAACTGGAAAATCTTAGAAAAGATTTCAATAAACATGCACATATTTGAGCAAGAAGTGTATATACAAATTGCCTGAGGTGACCTAGTGGAGATTTTTATGAAGATTAAAAGCTTTTATTGCCGTCTGGAGCACACACCCCGACCATGTGTTTACCTGGTTCTGTGAAAAATTAACAAACTTTTGTGCTTTCTCTAAAGCCTGCTGTCCCAGTTTTCCCAGCCTGTGACCACCTCTATATTTATGCACATGTTTATGGATTGGAGAGAATATTTTGACTTTGTAATTTAACTTTGTGTTGCCCTGGAGCACCATTAACGATTTTGGCTGCTTCTTCAGCAGTATAGATATTTATTTATTTGTTTTCAAAGCCTTACTACATAACCACATCCTATTTTTATTTATTTTTTTTGCCCCCCTCTCCCTCTCGAGGCCCACTTGTGTGTGGTTTTATGTATTAAAAACAGTCGACTTGCTTTTACAAATGATCTTTTTCCAGCTTTTCCTTTAATCAGCAGCCCTGGGTTTTATCCATTGTGCCTTTTAAGACTGACGTTATGTAAATGAGCTGTTTTGCGTATTCATCCCTATTCAAAATGCCAGCCTGAAACCCTTTAGCTTAAATTAAATGCGAATGAGTGCGACTGGATTGAGGTATGTTGATTGGTAGGGTAAATCTGTTGTGTATAAAATTGTGACAGCAGCTTCCTTATGTGGACCTTATATGCTAATGAGTACACTGGATGTTTTTTTTTTAAACTTCACAGTTTTCTACATTAAATTAGTTTTTAAAAGATGAGGAAAATGTTTTAGCTAGATGTAGAATAAATGATGCGTCGGTCCCTTCCTGTCTGCATGGCTCTATCCCAGTTCTAAGAACGAACTCCCCCAATCCCTCCCACCCGCCCACCCTTCCCACCCCTCCAACCTTCCCACCCCTCCAACCTCTCCAACCCCACCCCCTATGATGTGATCTGCTCTGACTGTTTGACGTGTGTGTCGCTGTCAAATCTCTAACACGGTGTGCTCTCTCTGTGTCCACATTGCAGACGGCATCTCCAAACTAACATGGCAGTCAGGCTGTGTGATGTGGCTTCTCTGCTTAGAAGTGGCTCGTGGGCGGCAGAGCCTTGGACTGGGGTCTGTGGGACTTTTATTTATTTCTCTAATGCTTGCACATGCTCTATGTCCAAAAAAACCCTTTGTACTGAATAAATTCAGCTGCTTTTAAGGTGCGCTGACTGCTGACACAGGTATGCGAAGTTGCAGGCACATACAGCTTGAATAATTTCCCCAGCACTGGGTTGTGGCAATATTCTGGAGTGACGGAACTCCATCCGATACATTGAGGACATCAGTTCCTGGCTTAAGTTCCCGCGTCTAGTGTAAAGCCTTTCTTGAAGACTAGATTGTTACTGCAGTAAAAAAACAGGGGAAGTGTGAAATTTTCTCGCAGTAAAACTTCTCGCAGAAGAAACTGCTGTCTACTAGTATATATACGTAGTGTATTTTGTCATTTTATTCATGGCAAAGGTCTGGCATGGAGGCATGGTCTTATTTGCTTCCTATAACAAAACAAGTAAACTGAGGGATGTTCCAAAATTTTCTGCACTTTTTTTTTTACTTCATTTAGAATTTCAAAAACAAATGACATCACTTCATAGTCCCTTTCATTTGCGATGTAGTTTTCCAGCGATGTACCAACTTTATAATGCCCTCAGCAAAATACAGCCACTGATATGCTGCTGCATATGAGAATCTTTTTCCCCTCTTAAAGCTTCTTTGAGCTTCAGAATGGTGGGAATCAAATGGACCTAAACTCACACGTCCAATTACTACTCTTCCAGCCTTCACTCGTTCCAACCAAATGAAAGTGCTGAAACATTTTAAATGTCCCCTGTTTATACAATTACTATAGTTGGTTATAGTGTTTGAGTAGGTCTCCGTGCACATGTTCTTTCGTAGATACTGTTGCTGGGTTGGACAAGCTTTTACAGAGCACTGGAATAATCCCATTAAACCCAACGAGAAACTGAGCCAATCAATTGTTCAATAATTGCGTGTTAGTTTTGAGTCACTTATGATCACACTGTTCAGGTGGTGTTTAAGTTAATGGTACCGTGGTGGTTCATTTGTTATAGCGTTCAATTTATTTCTTTTAGCTTCAGTGTCAAACGTTTATCTGTAACTTTTCTTTGGTTGGCTTATTTGGTCAAATGGGTCTTTTTGTTCTACAGAGCTTGTCCTGCACAACAGCACTTGCTCTGAAAGCACATTTGAGCGTAGAATCTGGATTGTAAATCTCTCATTCCTACAATCGCTCCTCAATCAGTATGTACTGAATGTGACGTAGCGAACACCAAATGAGTTAAAGAAATGAAAGATCCACTCACACAGCTCGGGTATCAGACCCTTACGTCGAGGGTGTTCTCAAAGATTTTCAATACTGTCTCTAGAGTCAGCCTCCTCCTTTTGATACTCAGCAGTACTGGTAGCTTTTAGCATTCAGTTTAAGAGCTCTGTTTAAAGTACAGCCTGAAAACAGACCGCAATTGTCTGAATGCAAAAGCCATTTTAATTACAAAGCAGATTCCTATGGCGGCCATGTTGATCATTTCAAGTCTTTGTTGAGTGTGTGGATGGTTTAAAAAAAAAAAAAGCAGTAAAATTAGTAATGAGGTTGATTTTAATTGGTTGGAACTTGCCTGCAGTGTGATTAGCAATTCTTGTGTGTAGTGCAGGAAAGCTCTGGTGCTGAACTATTAATGCAAATGGGTTGTTTTACAGAAGTAATTCTGTTGAATGGTTAAGGCTTTGAGCAAAACTAATTAGTTCTGATTGTGAAGAATTTCTGTTGGATTCTGTTTGTGGTGAAATGTTTAGCCAGTTTGACCCCTTTTATCTGGGGTTTGTGGTGGCGGTTAAAACTTTTATTCCACAGTGCAGACCCACATACAATAGAGCAAATACATCTTTACATCTTTAAAGGGAACTTGACAAAATTGACCATTGTTTTATCTATATCCTAGTTTTATGAACTCCAGGTATTGGATATTATGTAGTTCGGCGCTAAACTGTAGGTCATTTTGTGAGGCTGCAGAGTCTTTGCGGTTAAGGTTGGCCTTTGTATTTTATTGTTTAAATGGCATTTTAATTGATGGAGGTTTAATTTATAATTTAACTCCTACTGCAGGATTTGGTGAGATTAACAGAATGTGTCATCATTGATCCTTGTGGCTAAATGGCTAATTAGTGATTTTGCTGTTACTTTGAGATGGCTGTGCCTTTTTGAAAAAAAGGAAATGCTCAACATTGTCATGGCTTTAACTGGAGTATCAGAGTAGGGGGGCACTCTGGGAGGCTTTTAATGACCCAATTATTAGCTACATTGATTTCTTTTTTCTTTAGGATTAATCAGCTTGTTTATGGCTGGAGGTAATCTCTTGACGAGAACGAAAGGAAAAAATTTCTTCTGTCTTGCTGTACATGCTAAAAGTAAATCACGGTGAAAATGAAACCTACAAAAAATTTTCCTGTCTTTGTCTAATCTTCCATAAAGTAGAACTTAACCTGGAAAATTACAGATGATCACTTGGGAACCTATAAAAAAGGGGGTTGGAATAAGTAAAGCATGTTACATGTAGGTAGTATTTGCATTCAGGTCACTGTGGGGGACAGGTAGGATTTTAAATAATTCCATTGTAAATACACTGCTGTATGGGCTATATTCAGTGGTGCAGGCAGCACCTACGGGTGAAATTGCTCATGATGGCACATAATGAGGTTGAGTCATTGTTTTTTCTGACTTTTTTTTTTTTTTTTTCTTTTCCCCCTTTCGGATTCTTTAGCAGGTAATTGCTGCCATGGAAACACAGCTATCGAACGGGCCGACCTGCAACAACACAAGCAATGGGCCCGCTCCCATCTCCAACAATTGCACCTCACCCGTGGAGTCCACTGGAATGGAGGACAGTAAAACCAACCTCATAGTGAACTACCTTCCCCAGAACATGACCCAGGAGGAGCTAAAGAGCCTTTTCGGCAGCATCGGCGAGATCGAATCCTGCAAATTGGTACGAGATAAAATCACAGGTGAGTGAGCTCTTGTTCTCTCTACTGTCATTGCTCATATTTACACAAGTTTGATTCACCTTTTAGGTATCAGAATTGCCTGTTTGTAGAGGTGGCATGTTCCTGTCTGTACAGTTCTGCTGATTCTCTAGAAACTGTCTGGTCAGTTTTTACAGTACTAGCAGTGACTTATGATATACTTTGGTTTAAAGTACCTTCTCTCAAAATGTCTTCAGAATGGTGTAAAGAAGGCTTTATGGTGGCATATGGTGTTTAACCCTTAGAACATGACCAGCATGGATCTGTTGCTAGGAGCACAGACAATGGTAAATTATCACATGGCAAAATAGCTCCTTATATGGAAGTTCCCCCAGTTGGTGTTGATTTGAACCCTGGCAAACTTTCAGGATGGTCTCCGTCCGCAGAGGGAAAGGTTCTGGAGAGTGTAGTAAAAAAAAGTAGTTAAATCAATTTACTTTTCATCCATGCATATTTTTTATATATATATCTCCAGGGAAAGAAGTTTATAGTTTTAATGACGAGTATGACAAATAATTCCCCAGCAAAAGAGGCTGCACTGAATTCAATATGTATTTGCAAGAATATGGGTCTAATTTCCTAAGCGATAATGGGCTCAATTTTTTCTCAGCCTGAACTAAGTTTAAGAAATAAGGGACAGCCTTCTCGTTGTTTTATGTTTATTTCAGCAGGAATGCTTAAGGAGGCTGTGCTTAATACTCTGAAAAACCTATGTTAGTGTTTTAGGCTGTATTTTCTCTAGTTATTGCCTTGCATACTTTTTGCGTTTTGATATAACTCTGTTTTAATATCATACAAACATGAATATTTTACACTGCTTTCCTTGAGATTTAAAATCTGGTGGCCTAATGTAAGCAGTGGATATTATCCATAAAACGCATTAATATTAAAACTTCTTATAAAATTAGCTTGACACTGGCCTACATGGAAACCTCTTACCACAATGTTGCGTAAGCTTTGTTTTGGGATGGTTTTTATAGTAGAAGAAATTGTTGGGAAGCCCGATTTAAATACTGAACTTTGCTGAAAAGGGGCATTAGCTCTCGAGCCACTGTTCTCTTCGTTCCTCTCTGTGACATGGCCACATGTACTTTATTCTCAGAAGAGCAAATGGCTTAATTAAATTAATTTTATTTTACTTTGTTCGCAAAACATTGCGAAACAGCTGCCTGGTTTGTGGTCTTTGTTTTGATTATTTTCTCATTTCCTTTATGCCTTCCTTCTAATCTAATGGAGAAGAAATGCTCCAAGGCCTCATTAAAGCCCATTGGATGAATTCACAGCCACTGCTTTCATCAGCCCGACTGCTTCGAATAGCATCAGAACAGAAACCGGTTTTTATAATATTCTTCCCTGCTGATACATTGGGGGGGATGATGGGCAACTTGACATTCTTCTGCATTCTGTATTTGGGTTTTTAATTTGCCTTAATTTACGTTTACATTAATGCAGCGAGCACATTTGTGCAAAGTCACTTATGAAGCAACTCATATTCTACCTGCTTGAAATTATTTATTAGATTTCACTGTATTGACCTTTGGGGTTGTGGGGATGAAGTGGTGAGCAAAATGTTCTCATGATATGTTTTTTTTTTTGTTTGTTTGTTTTTCCCTAAGTGAGTGCTATTATGTGATGCTTAATAGTTGCAGTGGTCGGAATGTGATTGTGTAGTTATTTTGATACTTAGTGTGCTCCTGTGCTTTATGAAGATACCAGAGAAGTTATAGCCCTTAATTTGGTTACTTTCCGAGAGCTGAATTTTATTGCCATGTCAATATCAGCATGTCTCTTTTGCTGAAGAAAATCTTGAGCATGTGCTAGGTGAGCACATCACCACCGATGAGATTTTAATCTCCACTACTCCTTTTTTTTTTTTAAACAACTGTGTTGATGAAAAGCTAATAGTAGCAAATGTTTACATTTCAAATCCAAACAGACAATATAAAATTTAAAGTCTAAATAAAACCCTCTATGAAAATACACTATGCTCTATACATAAATACTATATTCTATGCTTGGTTAAGTGAAATCTAAGGACAGATGGAGTGTATTGTAGTAGAGATCAGTAGTACAAGTAGTATTGATATTGCACATGAAGACTATTGCACATAATGAAGTGATTCAGCACCCAATTAGAAAATGTCATGATACTGCACATGGTAAGAAAACTGCATAAAGATGTTGCACACAATGTTTTAGCACCTGATAAAAACATTGCACAAGATGGGATGGCAGCCTATTCCGCAGTGTAGCAAAATATTGTGATGCACACAATGATGGTTATTAAAACCGGGTTTGAAATTATCAACAACGAGTCTGCCGAATCAGTTGCTAACAAGTTTGTTTGATCTGACATTCTGTTGCTATTTTGCAACCTCATATCTGTCAGAGAGGTCAGTGTGTAAAACGAGAGCTGTGGCAGAGAGAACGAGCACTTGTAATTATTTGAAGGATGTTCAGTTGACACGAGGCAGGAAATACACACAGTATTTCAGTTTTTCAGATGATTTTGTGAAGGGTAATCTGTACATTAAGGCTGCTACTATTAATTATACAGATTCTAGTCATCTAACGATTTTAATGAATTCAACCATTTTGAGCCGTAGAGTTGCTCATACCCATTTAATCAAATCCTTGTTTGGAGCATTTGGATACAAGAAAACAAACGAACAAACTAACAAATCTTTTTGAGCTCAGGTTCACTTTGTACATTATCCTACTTCATATTTATGCAGCAGTGTTTGCTCTTGTGTGTACACGGCCTATGTATGTTTTTGCTTGATGGTGAGTTTATCCATGATTAATTTTAATATTTCGAATACAGCCATAGCTCAGCAGCTCACTGTTACCATTGCTGTTAGCAAGTCATTGTACGTTTGTCTCCTATAGCCTTATGTTGAATGTTCTGCGCTCCACATTCTAAAAAGTCCAATTAGTGCATTGGGGCCACTTCTAGAGTGGAGTCAGTGATGCGCAAGAGGTGGGTTTAGTTGAGCAAAATGTTCTCATTATATGCTTTTTTTTTTTCCTAAGTGAGTGCTATTATGAAACTTCCCCGCCAGCAAACCAGATTGGCTCCCTTTTAAAGAGCTATTTAATTGTTAAATATCACTGGTTTTGAGATTTGCTTATTCTAATGCTCTCTCTCCCTCATCATGCCACTAGCTGCTCTTCTGTGGCATGGTAACCCTAAGGGGGTCAACTCAGCCGAATCCCAACTGGCTCAGTAGGAGTCTCAGTAAAAGAGGTTGAATAGGGTGGTAGTTTAAAGTGGGAGAGTGGATAAGGGTTTGAATTAGGGCTGTACAAATCACATTTGCTTTTTCGCATTTCTCATAGAGCAAGGCTATAATATGCAAAGTATCTCCTTTAACCAGTGTTTTACTGTGCATGTTGAGTAGGGATGCCCATTTTCTCTGATAGGCCTAATTCTCAAGAATAAGATGCAAAGTACTGATGTTGACCTAAAATATCTAATCAATGGGATTCTATAAATCTTGATGTTTCCTTTTTTTAATTGATTGGGATAAAAGCAGTGTTCCTACTGCAAAAAAAAACATGCCAAACTTGTATTCACAATGTGGTGGTTGGTGGTAATTTGATTGTGCAGAGCAGTTCAAACAAAACTGACTAGTATTAAAGGTAAACCCATGTTGTGTATACATAAGCACACTGCGACTTCTGTGTTTGAGGAAAAACTGAGCAAAATGTACAATGACAATTGTGTAGCAGGGGGGTGGGAGGATTATCCCTCGTCCCAAAAATTGATTTCCATGTTTATCATTTGAGAGCATCAGGGAGCTGCTTTAAAGATAACATGTTTCATTTAGATTAAGAAGCAAACAAGGATATGTATATTCTTGACAATCTGTAAGGTTGTGCACTTCCTGATGAGAGCATAGGACTTTGGTTAAAATGGGCTGAGGCTGTCTGGGGTCTATACACTGTTTATAACCTTAACTATTTCTCCATACTGCTAGTCCAAGTAGATGTCTGTTTCCAAATGTGTATCTTCATTTGCAGACAAAATTGAGATCCAGTTTGCCGCACGGTTCCCATTTTGGTGCGTTCCCACTGCTCACTGCACTAGTATTTTCTCTGCAGTGTGAAGACCTAGTTTGCATTGCACTCTAGTGTCATTGCACTGTAATGGTTTTCTAGGAAGAATCATAAACCTCTTAATGAGGAGATTTGATTGTAAAATGCATAGCTAATTGTCTTTGGAGTTACGTATGTAAAATGATGACTTTAAGGCTTTTTTTGGTGCATTCAGTTGCCTTGTCCTTACCCTAATCTCAGTAGAAGCAAGATGTGCACGGTCTTTCACAGAAGCAGAATGCACAAGAAGATAAGGAGCGGTGGTGTTTAGCTGAGAATCAAGAATGGAGTCATAAGTTTTATTTTTTAACTGCACTCAAAGATGTACTTAAAAGAAACTTTCATTGCACTGTTACAAGCTGTTCCAAGTCAGGGATACTTAGTCGATATTAAAATCCATCTGAACTGAGAATCATTATGGCCCTACTTTTCTCTCCATCACTGTACCTTGACTGTGTGTCAGTTCTGAACTGTTGGTTTTCAATGTAGCTGCAGCACCAGAGCCTCACCATGTATATCAGGGCACAAACTAAGAGACATAAGGTCATCAGCTTTAATTCCAAAATCAGGTCAGTAAGTTTTTCCTTTTGTTTGTAATATTGTGCATTCCTAGTTCAGTTGGTTGCGTAGGAGTTGTAATTTTATAGTGCCTGTGAGCATTGAACACCTTAGTTTTTATTTAATTCAGTGGTTCACAAAGAGCAAGTGATGGCCTTGATGCTTTTCTCATTTTGAAATGAAAGGAATTTCGTGTTTTCGTGAGTCAGTTTTCCCCCAACTTTTCTGTACTATGGAATATACGCTAATTAGCCACAACATTTAAAATCACCTGTCATATCAGCAGGTGAGCAGTCAGAAGTTGATGTGTTGAAAGCAGGGAGACTGGGTGAGCATAAGGTTTTCTGATTGCAATGAGGGGCAAATCGGACGACTAGGGTCTTGAGTGTCCAGTGTGCAGTTGTTGGTACCTACCAAAACGGTCTAAGGAAGTACAACCAATGAACTAGCGATGGGGTCATGGATGCCCAAGGCTCACTGATGCATGTTGGGAACAAAGGCTAGCTGATCCCACAGAAGTGCCACTGAAGCACAAATTCCTCAATGTTAATGCTCACTATTATAGAAAGGTTAGAACACACACTGCATCTTATTTTGCTGTGAAAGAGGCTGTACACCCATAGACTGGTTAGAGTACCCATGCTGACCCCATCCACTGCCAAAAGGACCTCCCATACGCATGTAAGCGTCAGAAGTGGACCATGAACCGATGGAAGGTTTGATTAATCATGTTTTCTTTTACCTCATGTGGGTGGGATATCTGTAATGTTGAAGACCTGATTTTGAATCTCCCGCCTCTGAGTACTGTTGACTGACGTCCAGGGGCTAGTGCGCCACACGACTGTTACCAAGGCAATAAGACTCCTGAACAGAATTAACCCCCACTGCTGTAGCCAGAGACACGGAGGTTTGAAAGTCGCCAGTCGGAGAACATTATATCTCCTTGCTGCTGCCCTGGGACTCTGCAGTCCAGAATTCCCCCCCCCATGGATCGCCTCGAAAGTTCTGGTTTTCATTTTGTTTTTCTTAAAGACCTGTATTTCTTTTATATTAATTTATTACTGTATTTACCCTGCTTATTCCAAAGAAACCGAATTATTTAACTGCATTTGAATTCACTTGTTTTATTAGATCTGAGTATCTTTTAAAAGGGCTCTATAAATAATTTGCATCATTAAGTTGGATCCCAGCCATAACGGCAATATGACAAAAAACTGGCATAATTTCTTTCAGTGTTTTTGTTTTCAGTCTCGTGTGTATTTTATATATATATATATATATATATATGTGTATATATATATGTATATATATGTGTATGTATGTATGTATATATATATATGTGTATATGTGTGTATGTATGTATATGTGTGTGTATGTATGTGTGGGTGTGTGTGTGGGTGTGTGTGTGTATATGTATGTATATGTA
>JBBPDE010000083.1:617883-632001 GCA_037974605.1 Nannopetersius ansorgii | reverse complement strand
TATTGCGTTCTTTTCAGAAAAGATGAACTTTTTTCAACTTGAAAAGACGCTCTGAGCTGCAGAAAAAGGCGATGGCGTTTAAAAAAAAAAAAAAGCACTCGGGACTTTTTGGAGAAAAAAAAGCAGTTCACTCCATAGGGTTATGGTGTAAAACAGCCGCTGGCAGTTTGGAAAAAAGGACGAAAAAAAGACTTTTATACATGCATAATACCCTGATTTATGGTTTTATAATGTTATAAGCAAAACATCAAATTAAAGAAGAGTTTAGTTTATAATCGATTAATCGGAAAAAAATAATCGGCCAACTAATCGATATACAAAATAATCGTTTGTTGCAGCCCTAGTGGGTACACCCTTATAGTCACGTCACCACACCACACAGTGTGAACAGTTTCTCTACATTTAACCCATTCACCAAGTGAAGCAATGTGCAGCCACCAGTTGGTGGGCACCTAGGGAGCAGTGTGTGGGGACAGTACCTCTCAAGGGGACAACAGTGGTGCTGATAGCAGTCCTGGGATTTGAACCCACAGCCTTCTAACTACAGTTTATTTCCTGTCACCCCAGCTGGTACAATAGTGTTGAATTTGAGCAGATAAGGTTTTTATTTTTTCTCTGCTGTTTACTCATCATAAGCCCTATGAAAACAAGACTTACTAACCTCTGACTGGACTGTAACACATTTTGGATGGCACTGGTGTTTTATTTGAGCCAATTAATTAGCAATTATTTATATGGCAATTACTATTCCATGATTAACATGCCTATTCCTCTCTTTCTGTAGTTATTTCCTATAACTGTGGAGCCACATGCTAGTCAGCTCTACTAATATGTTTGGTGAGGTCCTTCTCTACAGGTGTGTAATAATAATAACTGGAGACGTGTGATGAGTACTGGTGTCATGTATCGATTGCAGCTTTTTGCAGAGGATCCCATTTGGAGCTTTAATTAAAAGTGGGCGTATTTTTATTGACATGATTGTTCGGCTGAGATTGCAGAGCAGACCCGTTGCACGGCAGTGTTTAGCGTCTGCCAGTGCAGTAATTAAATTTAGGCAGATAAGCCTGTGCTGTGTCAACCACGCAGAGCTGCTGAGGAGGCAGAGAGAGGTTCTTCACTGTAGTGCTCTTCAGCTGGACTCTACACTTCTCCCTGTGCACTGGTCCATCCTGTAGTTTTATGTTCAATTATGATGAAATCACTTACTTTCTAAAGTGTATTATAACTAGGGATGCACCTGTTGCAATTTTCTTGGACGATTCAGATTACCGATTTTTGTGTAAGTGTGATCGGCAGATACCGATGTTTCCGATACCGATCCCCCCCAGATAACAGGAAATTAGAGCTGCTGCAACATCGACACAAAAAAATGTCAACTTTTTTAATGTAACGTGGTCCTTACTTTCCCCGTTTCCTAGTTACTTTTATAATAATGACATGATGGTGGCAGCTCTACAGCAAATACAAATAATCTTCTTTAATATAAAGATTTATTTTCATAATTATTTTACTAATTTAAATAAATAAAATTTAATAAATACGCCCCCAATTAAAGCTCAATATAATACAACTAAAGTTTAACATCTGCTTTCAAAGGTGCAGTGAGTGAACAAAACATAACAAGCACCTTTTTGTCTTGGCAACATATATTGACAAAATGCTACAAATTGAACAAAATGACAAGTTTATTTTGGTAAACAAAAGCATTTCTTTCTGACCAGAAATTCTGGGGTTTCTTTTTCATCAGACAATTGATTGTATTCTTTTATAGTATCAAAGCACGGAAGCGGGCTAGTGTTCGGTCTGCCCCATCTAAATGCGCACACGCACACAAAACGGGCATGGAGGAAAAGCTAATCTTAAAAGAATGAGTGTTCAGAATCTACAAAGTCCACAGCATATTCTCTCTTGGTGCTAACAAAGCTAGTGCTAGTGCTAATTCTGTTATCCGGGCCAGGAGAGTTTAGAAAATCACGCCTACTTTTGCGCTGAGCCCTGTGGCAAGCGCAGCTCGTTCTCGTTGTTTTTTGAGAGGACGCGCAAACCCTCGCGAGCCGCGTTCGGTCTGAAAGCCCCATGAGGCTTCATTTACAAGACGCGTCTTGTTGACGCTTGGCAGCAGGCGTGTCTTCCATGCCGGGAGCGCAGCAGCGGCAACCAATCGCTGTTGAGCAGATTTGAATGGTGGGCGCTCACGGAGAAACGCCTTGGTTGAGCGTTCACGCAGCCTGAATGCGCGCGTGTCTGTGCTGCAAGTAAAGCGCATGCGCAAGATCGGTTTGAAATCGGCAATACGTGTGAGTGATCGGCCGATCACCGATCAGGCCAAAAATCGTCCGTTTCCGATTGCTGGTCGATCGATCGGTGCATCCCTAATTATAACATGTCTGTGGTTTGTGAAACAATGGAGAAAGTCCAAGCCTTCAGCTTCATTATGTTGTATTGTGATTTAGAAGTTTGAACTCGTGGGTGAAAATGGGCAAGACTGAGTTGGGGTAAGCAATTGGTGGGAAAAACAATTTTACGACATAAATCCACATCTTTTGTTTAAAAATTTGGCCTCAAATTTGGAGGTGTGATTTTTATTCCAAAAGCAGTAAAGAGACTTTCCCTAGGGTAATGATGTAGGGGACAGTGGGGAAAACACTGCCGTGGGCAAACAATTTTTTTTAATAAAAATTTGCCAGATCTAGTAGCCATGTGGAAACGGGCTAGTCAGCTATGCTAATGTATTTAGCCAGGCCATGGTTTACTGTTTGGGAAAGTGGACAGAACAGATGAAAATGGACAGCCTGAGCTACCCCCCAGACCTGAAGTGGCACAGAAGTGTTGAGTTTTATAATCTGCGTCCTTGCATTCTTGCTGTAAAATACATTTTATATAGGGCTGCATTTTCAGCTGTAAGCGAGGACTTGTGTGGTGCCCTTCAAACCATAAACAGCTTAGCCGTCAAATGTTATCCACAGAAGCGAACTTATCATACTCAGCTGTTGCTGCTGAAAAACTGACACTGTACTGACACACACTCAACCCAGTCTGGATCATAATTTTTGGTCATTTGACTAAATGTTTGCCAAAAGCTAGTACAGCTAAAACCTGTGTGCCTGGTCCTATTGTTGGGTGATAGGTTGGATGATTGGTTCTTGTTCAGTGAGGAGTCGATTTCTACGAAAACATTTTTTTAAAAAACATTTTCTGTCAGACAGAATAAAAATGTAAAGTGTACCATTCACTTCCCATTCTTTTTTTTTTAAAATGAACTGTTTTCAGGCTACAGTGGTTGTTTCTGACTGGCTGCCCTGTTTAGGTGCACCTTACACAAGCTGCAGTTCAATCATAAGCAAAGCTTACATACGTTGGAATTAAAGGCACACAAACATATCAGCCTGTTTATTTAAAAGGGATAATGAGGTGTTGGAAAAGAACATTTAGAAATTTTTTTGGCCATACAAATGTTCAGATCAGTAAAAGTAGGACAATGTAAGCTCTTTATATTTAAATTTTTTTCTCGCAACAATTGTTTGATCTCTGCGGCATCAAGTTGCTACTTTCAGATTTCAGACAGAAAATCTGAGTAGTTCTTAACCAGTGTGTTTAATAAAGATACCCATACTGTTGGTAGAATTGCCAAAAGCAGCTTAGCATATGCTCCGCCTTGGGGCTGTTTATGAGCGGAGGGATTTGGTTGGTGTTTCAGCAGCAACAGCTCACAGTTTGGAGAGGTGTTTCAGTTGTCAGCGTTACATAAATATCTCCATCTGTTTCAAAGCCTTCTCAATAGACAGTTGTTGGGTGTGATTGCATCGTTAGCTTGGAGACTGAAGTGAGAACAGACTGCTATCAGCTGCTTTTGTGGTTTTGTTGAAGCTTAATTTAATCTCGTAAGGGCTAAATTCTTATTTATAAATGTTTGAGGTTGTCTAACTCTTCCACAGTTGAACGAGAAAGAAAATGGGAACAAATGACTGGTGTGCTGGTATTCACAAACACCCAACACTGCTCTACTTCCTCATGGGAATCATGAAGAGACTACAGATCACCCTTCTGTTTTGCTAGTGTTAAATTTGCCCAGTCAATAGGACTCTTACCTCGTGACCTCTGTTTTCATTTGCTTCAGACCTGTGTTCATTGAAGTGTTCACCCTCACCTCCGCTAATGAGTGAAACCTCCTTCACAGAAACCGTGCATTGCTTTGGAAGACATCATTTTTTTTTTTTAGAAGGTCTTTGATTTATGTTCAATTTAACACCACATGAGGAACTTCACATGTGTCTCAGGAGTCTGTATCCCAAGACGTTTGCAAAAGGTCCACATTATCCAGCTTGCAGCTGAGATGGACTGCCCTGTTGCATAGTGCACTTTTATTGGAAAGTTAAGTCGGAGATTAAGACTGGGCACTAGTATTGGCCCAGTGTAATGTGATTTATTTAATCCCCATTTCCATCTAAAATGTGTTGCCGTGCCAGTCAGAGGTTAATGTTTGTTTATTTGAGCCATTGAAATTGCAGTGATTTATTTGGCAATTAGTCAATTATTAATCAGATCATATTCCAGCATTTCATTTAGTATGAACTTTTTAGTAGTCAGTCCATCTTTCCCTTCCATACTGGTCAGCATTCCAACCATGTTACATGTTGTGTATAAACAAAGATTTTAAAGATTTCTGTAAATTTAAAGATTTCTGTAAACTAATGTTAAAATGCATCTGTTGAACCTGTTGTTTTGGGGGGTTTTTTTGAACAGCAAATTGCATTGCATTGTTTCAGAACCGCACTGTTCTTTTAATGAACAATTTATAGCCAAGCAATTAAAAAAGGTCTCAACTGAACAATTACAAACCAGAACCTTTTAAAGATATAGATATAAAAACACTGAATACAACACAATGTGTGTGACAGGTTCAGTTAATTACTGTGAGGGCAGTTTCAGTTCCACTTATGCAAATTGCCACTGGAATGCTGTTTATTTTGAAGATACATTTATAAGCTGTTTTACCTTCAGTTATAGGGTAAGGTTAATTATTCATAACGGCCATAGTTTCACACTAAAAGAGGCCAGGTTTACTCCAATGTGCTTGTAATCACATCACAGCTTAAATTGAATCACAATACTGTGACCATTTCTTGGTGTGACCCTGTAATATATGTACGTTTGCAGGTGTCTTATGCTCGTCCTAGTTCAGCCTCTATCAGAGATGCAAACCTGTATGTGAGTGGCCTGCCGAAGACGATGACTCAGAAGGAGTTGGAGCAGCTCTTCTCTCAGTACGGCCGCATCATCACCTCCCGCATCCTCGTTGACCAAGTCACAGGTGAGTGCTTGCCTTATTACACAGGGGACCAGGTGGCCTTAAAAATCCTTAAAAATGAGAAATTTTCAGTAAATGATGCACTTAAGAAAAAAAAAAAAAACTTAAACTACAGCGTTTCTTTTGCTGCATGTAATAATTATTCAGTGGAAACGTATTTAAATGATTGTGTTCAGCTAGTGATCTACGTGTATGCTATGTCCAAGACTGATGAGTGTAAATGATCAGATTGGCGGTCTTGTTTTGTGCTTCATTTAATAAAATAAAAGCTTAGTTGTAGCCTGAATAGGATATATATTAAAGCATGTGACCCCTCTAAACTCAAACTAAGGTGTTCTATTATATTGGCCCTTTTAAAATGATAAATTACACAGAATTTGAATAATTTGGAATCAGAGTGTTACTACAGTATAAACTCTACCCCAATTCACTCCAACAGGCTAAACCCAGATGCCTTGTTTTGACCATTTCCCACAAGACAGTAAACTGGAAGTTTTGAATGTTTCCATGCTCAGTTTCTAAGTAAAATAATTAATTGTTGCACAGTGAGTCTTCAGCCAGCATGGCAGATTCAGTGTTCTGCTGTGAATAAAAAGCACCAACGTGCAGCCGTTCTCTTCAAACTGTGTTAATGCATTGCTAATGTCGCTCCACACTCGAGCTAGTGAAATGCACTATAAGTGATGTTAACTCCGTCTCCCTCTGGAAGATGTTGGAGGTGCTGCTATTCGGTCCCAAAAAATGCATTTTTTCACCCCCCCCTCAGTCATAAATATGCATGGACAGATGAAATGTGAAATGGATTTTGGAGCGGAGAATGGCAGACTCAGTAATGAAACCCACCTCTCTATCGCACACGCTCACTCTCTTGCGCTCGCCCGCTTACTCTCTTCCTCCTTTTCCATCTCCTTACCCTGAGGTGCTGGTCTAATGCCTGTTTCACAGGGAGGTTTAAAAAGAATTTGCAGTCAGTCTGATCTCCATTTCCAGCATTTTTTTCTTCCCTTCTCTACCTCTCTTGCCCTTTTTCTTTTTCTCTGCCATTTCCTTATTTCCCCCCGCTCCTGCTTGCTCATGCTTGCTTTTTGCTTCAGTCTCTCCCTTGCTATTCGCGTTTTTTTTGGTCATACTTTGTTTTTTTACCCTCTTGCTTGCGTGTCCGTGCAATTATTCTAGTGGATTTTGCATCCACAAAATGATCTTTTCAAACCATATTTGTGTAGATTTTATGTTTCTGCTGATCCACATGGTCATTCTAACAGATTTCAATACACTGAAGGAAAATTAAGGATGATATTCCAGCTGTTTCTTTAAATGGCAAAAAAGGCAATTGCTTGTTGTATAGATGAAACACTTGGACCAGTCACTGAATTGAAAACAATAGTTACTGAATCAGTCAGTCCCGCGTTCTACCACTATATATTTGGGTTTTTGATTAATGATATTTTTTTCTAAAGGAAAATTCACTCATGAATACACACCTGTGAACCTTATCTGGAAAAGTGTTTAACGGTTTACCTGCACAGTAATACTCACTTATGCAATAATAAACTATGGTTGCCCTCACAAGGCCACACTGCAACACTCGTGTTAATCTCAGTATAAAACAATCTTGGTGGTGTTGTGATTACGGTTTATGGTTGCATTGCATTTATTATTTAAACTCTGCAAAGAAAAATGATTCCAGTCTAGGACATCTACAGATAAATACTAATTAAGTGAAGTACTGCATTATAAAAAGGAGGTCTACAGTGGAAGTCAAGTCTGGGCCAAAAGGAAGAAAACTAGTAACACATTTAAACAATCTTCGAGGCTCCCGAGCAGAGCAGAGAACTGAAACATAGATCCGAAACCTTTCAAGACTATAAATTCTTGTTTTGGTCAATGTCCTAATCCATGAAGCTCTATGTGCTTCCTCCAAAACATGGTTAAACAAGCCAAACATGTTAATTACTTAGTCTGGCTTTGCGGCAGTATTTCAGGTAGTTCCATGAACTTTTAAGCGTTTACCTGTGTCCAGGTGTGTCCCGAGGTGTGGGTTTTATCCGTTTTGACCGGCGGGTGGAGGCGGAGGAGGCGATAAAGGGTCTTAACGGTCAAAAACCACCCAGCGCTACAGAACCCATCACGGTCAAATTTGCCAATAACCCGAGCCAGAAGACCAGCCAAGCTCTGCTGTCTCAACTTTACCAGAGTCCAAATAGAAGGTACCCCGGACCCCTCGCTCAGCAGGCACAGAGATTCAGGTAATGTCAGAAGAAATGAGAATTTAATTCTGTATAATTCAGAGTTGTTGGCCTCTGTATTGATGCACAGTAATGCATTAAGACCCTCTTTTAATTTACAAAGTTGAAGGTGTGGGTTAAAGTACACAAGATAGGTGCCTAAAGTGTGTCTGCTGACTGCAGCCAAATGGGGGTTTTCCAAGAAACACTGATTATAACATACAGAATGTAATTTAGGCAGTCTAGACTTACTGGCCCAGGGATGTATTTGGTTTAAATGTACATATACAGAATAGTTACAATTGTGTTTTCAGTGGATTTTAAAAAGTAGAATGCTAAACGTATAATCTTCGTTAACCCATAATACTTTCCCATAAATTTGTTTATCCCTGCCTTTCAGTAATTATTGTCTCCTGTTGTGAAAACTGCATAACTAATTGTCTTGTGTTTCATTTCAGGTTGGACAACCTGCTGAACATGGCTTATGGAGTGAAGAGGTAAATGGAATATAGTGTAAAGGGGGTGGGGGGGGGGTTTATTGACCCTTCAGAGGTCTGATTATAGACTGCATAGTTTTTTCTGTTGAAATCTGTGCATATCACAAATAAACCGAAGACTTGAAAGTAGCGTAACTTTACAATACCCTTACATTGTGCGTAATACAAAACAGTTGCATTACACTAGTAACAATGTCTGAGATACCAAAAACTGCTTATGTCTGTGATTAAGGTACTTAAATGGCTCTTAACTTTCTGGTCAGTACTGAAATCATTACCAAAAAAACCATCTGAATTTGAACTGGTTCTCAGTTTCAGTAGCTTTCAGGTATTCTAACTTCAATTTTATTTGTTTGGTCTTTTTCATCTGCCTTCTGGTTTTGTGGTTTGGATGGAGCTTCTTTTAGGTGACTCGTTTAGTCAGACAAGGCAGTGAAGCGAAGCATCAAGCTAGCTAATGTGATTTTTCTGTGTAGTAGAGTAAAGGAGCCTTTCATTTACGTTCTGTTCTGGCACCGATTTTGATTCATGGTGGCAGCAGAAGGGCTTCTAACGGGTCACATCACTCCTACCTGTCTCTGGCTCCCCTGGCAACAGCCCCCAACCCGTCCCACATTGAGTCCTGAGTCAGTGTTTTTTCAGCTCTGGGAGCTGCGTAAATGTCTATTTCGAGTCTTAACAAGTACAGGGCACAGACTGTAAGTGGACAAAATATTGAAATTTGGCCCACAGGCTACTGTTAATGTAGCCTGTTACTGTTATTAGGCCTATATGCTAGACTGTATTAAAGTTCTTTGTTTTTAATAATGTTGCTGCCTCATTATGTTAATATTGCTGCTTCACAGCCTTGTGTTCATGTTTCAGTGGTAAGGCTGCAGCACAGCATTCTGTTAAAGCAAAGATGACCTATATGCAAAAAATACTGGTGATTAATATTGGATCAGGAACAAAGGTTTTATTTGGCCCACCAGAAAGTAAAATCAACCCCATCCCGCATAGCTTTGACATGTTCATTTATTTTTTATTGAATCATGCTGGAACAAATAAATAAGCCTTTTATTAAAAATTCTGATCTTTCTCTGTAAAAGAATGTACAGCATTATATTAATAGCCAGAATTATATTACTCTGGATGATTACCTAATGAAAACGTGGCATCCTGAATTATAATATAAAGTTTGCTGAATTCTGAGGTGCCATACTGTCTTTTTGGCCCTTGTCCCATCAAACACATTGCTCTTGGCCTGCTGATGAAAGTTTGGCTGTCAGTACTAACCTATCAGATCAGGCCTTCCCTGCAGGTGGACGGTAAATTTAAAACTCCCATGACAGAAAAGAAGCCAGTTACAGAATGGTCCTCGATTGTAGCTTTAATAAACGCTCACATTAATTTTGACGCATCTGTGAATGAACCATAAAGATGGAATCCTTTTATTTTCTGCATGCTGCGTTTGAGTCTGCCTTGTCAGTCGTGACTGCAGAACCTGTCACATTCACGGCATAACTTTAGTGGAGCAAAATGGAGCACACCTTATTCCTAAATATCCTCCCTCTCTGTTGCTCACTCTCTCTCTCTCTCTGACGTTTGGAGCACACCTGTCAGGATGCGAAACTCAGCAGAGCGTGTGATCTAATCTGAAACCTGGTGAAATAATTCATAGCCTGCCATACTCGAGTCAAATCACACACACTACACTCTCCCTCACACAGTCACCCGATATTTATAGATTTTGGAGGGTTTGTTTGAGAGAAAAAGATTGAATTCTGCTCTGGTAAAGCCATTTGTAGTCCTGTAAATACCAACTAAACTGAGTGGAGATAAATGGGGGAAAAGTTCTTCACTTTTAACATGCACTTATCATTCACAACTTGAATCTAGAATCATTGTTTTCAATAATATAAAACATTAAAAGTGCAAGTTATAAAGCTAGAACTTACAGGTTTCAGCTAGTTTACTTAAGAATTGAAATTCTACCTGTGTCCAAAATGGAGAGAGCTATAGATCATTTTAACAGGTAAATTAAATTAGGGCTGGATATAACCTTTCTTCTGGAATAGAACTGCTAGAATAGAAAATTCAATTGTTGGTCCTGAAAAAATGTTACATATAGGTAGTTTGATGTATTTGTTTGTGTAGATTTTGAAGGATATGCAAATTACCTTGCAAACTATGAGCCAAACAAAGCTCTGTGTGTATCAGGAAAAGGCACAGTTATTCTGATCTGTTCTTACTTTTTTGTGTTTACTTGAATGTGTGTTGCTTCTAATATAAGCTGAGTAAACGGGTGTTCTTTTTCAAGTTGCACAGTGTTTATTATTTCTGGTAATTGAAGGCATGCTACAAATGCAACAAATAGAGATTGCGCTGGTAAACACTTGAAACCTTAAGGGTTGTTTTCACTGACCTGGATTAATTCTAGTCTAGCACTACAGCATTCTGAATGGGGATTCTCCACTGAAAGGAAAATGAAGCCCAGGCTTAAGCCCTGACTGGGAAACCAAACCAAAGTGTTTGCTTTTTGATCTCCAAATGCAGTATTTTTTCCTTTCATGAAAATAGTCTAGCATCCCACCAATGCTTTTATATTGTGAACAAAAATTAGACATGTACCCATGCTATATTTTTTGCTTCGGAATATTAAGTCTTAATATTAATGTTTATGTAATGTGAAAATCAAATGGTTCAAAGCTCTATTTTCTCTGCTCCTTGGCCACACACCCACACTGTAGCTTGTTTGTGCAGTGTTTCTACTCCAGTAAAATGTTCTCATTTGAGTTTATTTCAACAGCATAATTGCTTACAGTGCTCATCACTTATGTATGTTTGCTTCCAGGCTGCACAGCCTTATATCCATGTTGCAATTTGTTTTTACAGTAGATTTTCTCCCATGGCCATTGATGGGGTCACCAGCTTGGCAGGTATCAACATCCCGGGGCATGCGGGCACGGGTTGGTGCATATTCGTCTACAACCTGGCGCCCGATGCTGACGAAAGCATTCTGTGGCAAATGTTTGGCCCCTTCGGTGCTGTGACGAACGTGAAGGTCATTCGCGACTTCAACACTAACAAGTGCAAAGGGTTCGGCTTTGTGACCATGACTAACTACGACGAGGCGGCCATGGCCATTGCCAGCCTGAATGGATATCGCCTCGGGGATCGAGTCTTGCAGGTCTCGTTTAAAACCAACAAAACGCACAAAGCTTAATCCACGATGGCCAGCTCTTGATTGTAGAGAATTCTGGGGGAGGGAATTTGGGGTGAAAAAGTTGAAATGTAAAACTTTCTACACAAAAAATGAACAAAATCACTCTTGCAAATCAGTGTTATAGAAGACAATGCTATTTAGTATCCAATGTGAATTAGTTATTTTTGATTTTTTTTTGTTTTGTTTTGTTTGCCCCCCCACTTTTCTCGTTGCTGATCTTCAGAGGTTGTATAATTGCATGTATGGGTGGCAGTAGTGCCAGGTTTTTTTTTTTCTTGTCCCCTTTTGAAATTTTTCCCAGTTTCTCAGTTTTTTGGGTTTCATGTGCTTAACAGCATCAGTAAACGATTTCACCGTACAGTTATTTTGAGGAAAGGTTTAGTTTACCGTATTATCAGTTAGCTGTTGCATATTAATTGAGGAGAAAAATAAAGACGGAAAAAGACAAAAAAAATTCTTAAAGCGGTACCTTGCCAAAGAGCTATGAACCTCTTTGAAGTGGGTTTAAAAAGCGTCTATTTTTATAAAAAGAAAAAAATTTGGAGAAACTTTTTACTGGACATGGAACAAATATTTTGACTTGGATACTTTGAGAAACTATCTTCATATGACACCCTGTGAGCTTTTGAGACTTTACCAGAAAGTTTGCAGAGATTGAAATTTCTGGAAAGATTTATGATGACAAAGATACCTTTTTGTGATCTTTGTATTAACCTTTAGATTCCAGAGCCAGTGGTCCTGGTTTCATATGTTAAAAAAAAAAAAAAAAAAAAAGTCTATCTGGAAGACCACCAGAGTTGTTGGACCTGGCTTTCAGATTCAGATTTTTTTTTTTGCGGGCAGATAAACAGAAGTTTTATTCCAAGTACGTGCATGCGGAGTTCCATCAAGGGAACTTTTAGGTACCTGGAGACGCTGAGAGCGGTGAAAAATCTGTTCTTCCTCAAGGATTCCCTTCAGATGAAGCTCCCACAGTGTTTTGTGCAGTTTAGTATATTGTTAAACACTTTTGTCTTTAACATTTAGACAAAGGTTTTACCTGCTCTGAATGAAGGCGAAAACGGGCTATGGTCCATGAAAGATAAAACTTACTTTCAGAATGAAGTGTTAAGGGAGAATATCTCAAGAGTTAACCTTACTGTAAATAAGTACTTTTCTTTAGGTTTTGTTTTTTCCACTTTATTCCAAAGTGCTTTTTTTGTTTAATTACAAGTACGTATGGTATTTTTCTTTTGAATATTGCCTTATTTTTGTTTTGAGAAAGTTGTTTATATTGAGTTACATTGTCATTTGGACATGCATTATTACTGTATGATTCGTTGGTGGGTTTTGTCTGTAGATAGTCTTGATTTTGCTATTTCCGAAGTAGAGGCATTTGAGCTTTTTTGGTTTCTTGTTTTTTTTTTTTTTAACACAAACAAATATATATTATAAACATTGAATATTTGTGATAAAGCTTGATGAGCCACAGTTTGGAACAACCCTCTTTGATTTAGTTAATTCACTCTATACATAATGCATATAACCTGTTTTAAAAATTGAGAAACAGCATAAAAAGTGTATATTGCTTATTTTACACGAGGGGAGGCTGGTGAGGCTTTTCCGTTACTGTAGCAACAGGGAAAAAGCCCTTTCGATGCAACAAGTGTTGCCCATTCTCCAGTGAACCAGTGGGCCTCTATATGCCAATCATTTTGCCAGGCATTTACTGGAAAACAGTTCAGGCTCCCCCGTATGTACGACAGTGTTGCTATGCATTATATTTATCGTTGCGATTGCGCTTAGTTTTTTTTCCCCCCCTTTTATTTTCCGTTAGTTTTTGGGATTTATTTTTTGTTTAACCTCAGTATTGATGAACTGTGACTTTTTGCTGCTCGGGGACAGGGAGCAGTTTCATGCTAGTTTGGTTGTTAAGGTCTTTAGCCATCTTTAATGTATGATGGCATGCAAAAACAATGCAAGCACGCTGCTAATATTAGCGGTCTTGTTGTACGTCGGATTCAGCCTAAAGCTAAAATCTTAAGGCTCTGAGATTGTACACTTTGATCATGAGGAAAAACTGGCTCTCGGTCCCCTCTATAGTCACAGTTCTGCTGTAGTGTGTGGATGATTATTTATTTAAAGTTGTACAGTATGACCTTATTCACGGCCATTTTTGGGGTATAGAATATATCTTTTTTTTTTTGAGTATTTAAAAAAAAAAAAAAGTATTACCAGAAGATGTACATGTTCTTTTCTTTGTGTTTTGAATACTTTGTATTTTTTCAAGTTCGGTACATCAATAAAGTTGAAAGGAGCTGTGGCTGATCTGGTTCTGTCTGTTGTGATCATTACTAAAGTGCATTTCTTTGGTTTTGACTGGTTGAAATGGATAAAAGTGTGAATGTTTCCAGGTTGTCCTTGATATGTTCATATGATCAAAAAATCTAATTGTTGAAACTATAGATCGTTTATAATGCTTAAACAGCAGATGCTCAATAGTCTGCATAAAAAAAAAAAACTATCACAGAACTTTATCTAATGGGGCAAAAATAAACAACCCCCAACCTCTTAGGTTGCTACTAGAACTTTACAGGTTTGGGATGTTTAAGTGACTTCTGTTCTCAGTGAAACCTCAATGTTTGCTGAATAATGAAAAGATAGTGCTGTAGTATACACTGCTTTTTCAAGATTCGAGATGTTGGCTCATGCTGTCATACTTGCACAATGTAGGGAGAAATGTTTTTCTGGCAGGTTCCTGCCCTTGACTGTGTGACATAAAAGGAATGTACATATAGAATACATATAGTGCATATAGTTTTGCCTGCATTTACATTTATGGCATTTATCAGATGCTTTTATCCAAAGCGACTTCCATTCCCTACCTACAGGGGGCAGTCTCTC
>JBBPDE010000083.1:603450-617783 GCA_037974605.1 Nannopetersius ansorgii | reverse complement strand
AAAGGCACTTATAAATAAAATGCATTATTATTATTATTATTATTATTATTATTATTATTATTATTATTATTATTATTCTTTGGCACTGGGATGAAGGTGATGTCTTTGAAATACGTTGAAACGATGGTGTCTGTGAGAACACATGCCAGCTGGTCTCACACAACCAGGAATGCTGACTTGTCTGCCAGCCTTCCAAGGGTTGACACTAATCAGTTTTCCTCACATCAGCCTTGGTCAGGCAGAGGATCTGCTTGCTGGGTGGTGGGATGGTCTTCCTTACTACCAAGTCATTTTTGTGATTTAAAACCATGTGTAGAAGTGATTCAGTGCATCTGCAAGGAAGGCCTCACCATCACAGGCAGGTAAAGATGTCCAGGGTACCCTTCCACATGTGGCGTATGTCCCCATGGTCTTTGAAGTGGCTGTGGATTTTCTGAGCATTGTGCGCTTCGCTGATTTAATGGCCTGGGACAGGTTGGCCCTTGCTGTTTTCAAGGTCTTATCACCTGAAGTGGAGGCTGTGTCTTAGGTTCCTAGCAGATGCACACATCCATAGTCATTCACAGCTTCTAGTTGGGATGTGAGGTGATGATCTTGGAGACAATATTACAGTATGGTTTCGTACACTCCAAGTTGGTGGAGCTGCTGTAGGTTGCGAGCTCCCTTAATATGTGCCAGTCTTGAAAGGCAGATATAGCTCTTGGGGTAGGTTTTGTCTGCTTCAGAACAGCCCTGGCACGTCTGACGTATGCTGGATTCAGCAAAACACATATGTGATCTAAAAGGACCGAGGTGGGGGCGGAGCTTGGTACGCATCAGTCCAGCATGTTCGCATGGTGATGGAATTTAAGGGGAACTCACTTATGATGTTTGAAATCTCTGGCAACGGCAATGAACCGTGAGTTCTGGAGCTCAATGATAGCTCCATAAAGATTGTCCAGTGTGCTGTTAAGGGGGTTCTCCACTGCCTAGTACCAGCTTGGTTTGGTTCAGTTCGGTTCTACACTGTTCAGTTTGGTTTCGGACCTAGTTTTCCACTACAACTGGTTGCTATAGTGACCAAACATTCTGAGCAGCAGGCTGAGCGGAGCGCTCTAAGCTGAGGTAAACAACCCGGCATCATTACAATCATCAGCGTGGATGAAATCAGAGGGGTTTTATTTCTTATCCTTCGTTTGAGGCCACAAAACGGAGACAATTGGCACCAGACAAGACTTAAAGAAGCAACATTAGGCTAACGCTAATGTTCAGTCAAAAATATTGGCGTAACTAGAGCGACCACCAACCAGTAACCTCCAATATGTACACGTCATCATTTAGTATCGGTTTAGCACGCTTGGAACCTCAGCCAAGGTGGTACCAAGAATGGTACCGGGTACCAGGTACCAGATTATAGTGATGGAAAAGCAAAAAAACGAGTACAGTTGTACCAGCCAGTGGAAAACCCCCATTAGTGTTCACACAAGGTGGTAAATAAAATGATCTACATTTTATAATGTTATGGATATTGCATAACTGTGGACATCCGTAAAAAACAACCTCCTACACAGGATTCAGGTATACATGCTCCAGATCTTTTAAACCTATGTTCTCCAAATGTATGGGTCTGACCCATAATGACTTCCCTCAGTCAGAAGTGTTCTGGCATATTCAACAGCATATCAGGAAGGTGGCTATATTTTTTGAAGGCTAGTTTGTGTGTTTGTATGCCTATATATATATATGACAGCATTTCTTTACAGCCCCCTTAGAGCTTTCCTCCCGAGACAAGGATGTATGATTTGAAAGGTCTGATGTAGAAAGGTCATACTGTACACCACACTTTCCACATTCATGCACTGGAGGTGAGCTCACCCACAGGGCATGTTATGATGTTACAATGTTAATACACATATTTCTCTTGCTCACCCACCCATCCATTACTAATGCATTACATTAGTCATCTTAATATTTATTGCACACACATCACCTCCCATCTCTGTATGAAAAGTGTCTGTTTTCATACCGACTGTGTACATCCATCTCTGAAAGTGGCCAACCAATTTTTTCAGTGTTGATCAAAAAACTGTCCCAGTATTATGATAAAAATATAGTATTCTATGGAATCACTGGCATGACAACAGAGTTGTTTAAAGTCTTACTGAACTGATTACAATAATCAGTGTCATAGAAAATTTTGGGGTTTTTTTTGCCTGAATTGACTTCTAAATGTGACATGTAAGTAGTGACAAGCCATCACAGGATCCTACGAAAAGATCAAGCACACAATGTACAAGATTTAAAGTTTGTAGTTGTGTAATGAAAAGTGGCTCAAATACACACACACACAGAACTGAACTACATTCTGAGGCAAAATGAAATCCATGACACAGCCACAGTTAAACTCTCTAGACCAGTGGTCCCCAACCCCCGGGCCGCAGACCGGTACTGGGCCGTGGGTCAAGTGGTACCGGTCCACGGGCTGCACAGAAAAAACCCTTGGATGTTACCCGTGTTCTGTTGTCGGCTTGTTATTATGAAAGTGCTGTTAATAAAACTGCGAGTACACACTGGATTTTAAAGATACCCCATTATTATATTTTTAAAATATCCTCATTTTTATGCGTATCATTGATTTGCATAAATACGTATGTTTATTTGCCACTCCTTAAAGGCCGGACCGTGAAAATAGTTTCTGATATTAAACCGGTCCGTGACGAAATAAAGGTTGGGGACCACTGCTCTAGATCCTGCCTACAAGGTAATGCACAAAATTGGCTTGTGATGAATGGCAGATCACGAATGGCTATTGATAAGTACATGATTGTTGTACTTACAAAAATCTGAAATGTGAAAGTCTGTAAAAAGAAACTGCCAACATCCCTTTCTAAACCCATAATTCTAACCTTCAGTTTCATGGACACGGCCAATCACAAACATGTTTGGTCCAAATATTAACCCCAATCACTTGGTGCTCTCCTAAATTTACATATTTCTGTTTAAAGACACCCTTAGCCTCCTTTTGTTATTAATGCCCTTCTGCATGAAACCTTGTTAGCTGAAATGATTTCAAAAGCAGGGAAACTATTTTATGATCAAATGACCAAGAAGGGTTAGGGCTGATGCTTTGATCACTAACACATGGCTCCTCCCCTTGACAGAAATGTAGTCTGACAGATTTTAGGACCACCAATGATACCTAGTGCCAGTGATCCACTCTCTGGTTGTGTTGTTTTAGGCTAATTGGTAGTGAAACTGCTAATGATGCTCGGTTCAAAGATATCTCGAGAGCTGTTCTGTGCACTGTGATTTTGTAAGAATTTATGGATGATAAAATTGCTGGATGTGTTGGATTTTTGTCTTCATTTTATTAGTTTAATAATGATTTTTTTCAGATGTTATTAAACCAATTCAATCACTTGTGTGTCTGATATTATATTGCAGCAGAAAAGTATTTGTCCCTTTCTGATTGTATCTATTTGTATATAATTGTACATAGTTGCTTCAGATCTTCAAACTACAAATTAATATAAAATCTACTGGAGCCGTTGTAAAATGCAGTTTTTAAAGGAGGCAAAACATAATGTGAAACTGTGAAAAACTAATCAGAGTAAACACACTCAGGCATGATTGCTGCCAGCCTCTTTTGACTCTAACCATCATTTAAATCGAACCTTTCCAGTGATGTGTAATGGGCTAAGAGAGCTTAACAAGCAGCACACTATGCCATGATCAAAAGAATTCCAGCATGGCTGAATTAAAGCAATTCTGTTAAGAAAATTTTGGCTCTAAAGTCACAAGAAGTAATGATTGTAGTTGCCGCTGCAGGAGGAAGTGCAGCGGTTATTACATTTGTAATGTGTTTCCTTAACATTACAATATCTTGTATAAGTCTCTCAAACCATCCAATCTGCATGATAAAGAAAATACTTATGGTCAGGTGTGAACACACCACAGCACAGCGCACAGTGTAAACAATGTAATATTCGTTCTTTGTATTTAACCCATTTACCAAGTAAGCAGGGGGCTGCCACCAACGAGGGGTGCCCAGGGAGCAGTGTGTGGGGATGGCACCTTGCCCAAGGTAACCTCAGCAATGACACTAGCAGTGCTGGGATTCAAATCCACAAACTTCTGATTGCAGGGGCTACACCCTAACCACTAGGCCACCAGCTGCCCCAAATCAGTGAAGATCTTCTAGAAATTATGCAGTGGAGATTCCCACATTTGCAGGGGTCAGCACACCCGGAGTGAAATGGCTGAGCCTCAACCTGCGTGAGTCACCCTCCTGATCATGGTATCTCCCCTGCCAGGTAAGTATAACAAAGATAGTGATTTTTCTAACGGTGAAATACAACATTTGTCTATTCACCCTCTGCATAAGATTTAACCAGTCACTGTTGGCATGGTGAGTTTTTGACAGTATCTTTCATCCTCTTCTTTTTCCATATTTAAAGCAGGCTTTTCACCAAATGCTCACTTTCACCATTGCCCCATTTTCTTTGGTGTGAAATAAATAAACACCCAAAAAAATATTTTGCATCTCATTCGGTGCAACAACCTTTAGGTTTCTGAAACTCAACAGTGAAGTTGGGAAGTCTGTAATTCCATGGAATTCTTGTACAAACTGTGCATGCATGCTTTATCCAAAAATGCTAGTATGCGCACAAATGTGGGGTCCTGTTTGCACGACCGGCTGATAACTGGCCACTGGTGGCTTATGTTCATCATTTGTATTTTTGGATGAACTGTCTCAGTATTTATACAGCAGTCAGATATCAGAACACTTTACCTAATGCTAATTTATGTAAGGGAAAGGAGGTGGAGAACCAGACACACTCAGCGGTTGCCATAGAGATGGCACACAAGGTTTGCAGGTTTCGCAATGTCATGGTGCCCCTATTCACACGTTTGCCACGGCCTAACGTTGGGGTCAAGCCCCCTGGTAACCATGGCTGATTTAAATTGCAAGGCGCACTAATCGAAAGCAAGCGATACATATCTTTTTAGTTCAAACGTGTTTTTTTGCCAGCTCAGAAACCCCTCACCTCAACACAGTGCACACAATCCACCACAGGTGTGTGTGCATATGCATGTATGTGCAGGTAAGAGGGCCTCCTCTGATGGCACTTGAGCCAGATTGCCCTTGACAATCTGAAAATGAACCCATTAAGCAGAAACACTTAAACATGCAATTATGCACTTACTCACTATGAGCCGTCCACTCTCCACCATCCCCCCCACCCCCCCATCACGGCAGCGGAGAGAGATGAATTAAAGAAGGCCCGCTTTTCAAAGTCCTATCAAAACAATTATGGACGTGATTACCTTTGATATGATTACATGAAAGGGGCCGTTTCTAAGCAGTTGATTAAAAAAAAGTCCCTTTTAACGTCTAGCAGTTGCGAGCACAGAGGCAGGAACCTAAACAGAGATTTGTTGATCATCGTCCTGGTCCTAAATCACACAAATAAACACGCCTATGAACAGACCAGGGGGGTATTCCAGAAAGCAGGTTATGCTACATAACCGGGTAAGTTCAAGGGTAAGTTAGTGCAGAACTTACCCGGTTATGTAGCATAACCTGCCTTCTGGAATATCCCCCTGGACTGGTGTATCTCCACAACAAACAAACATGGACAAACATTGTCCTGTGTGTGACTGTTAGAAAGACTCTAACATTTTAATGTCAATGTCCAATAAGAGAATTTCTGTTTGTTGAACAATAATGGGTTCTGTCTGGGATGTTAGATGTGGGAATGGCAAGGTTTGGTGGAGGACTATGTTTTTCATGTTGGAAAATTATTTAGTATTTTAGTTTAGTGTTAGGGAGGATGATTGTGTTTGTTGGAGTGTTCAGTGTTTGAGAATGATAGTGGCTGCCAAAGAAAGATGGTGTTTGAGACAGGAGGCAGACTGAAAAGTGTACTAAGCAAAACAAAGCATAAAATAAACATGAAATACAATGAAATTGTTGACTAGAAGATAGAAATGAGGGAGCGCAACCAGGAAAACACAAATGAAACCACAGAAAGAAACATAGAAAAGTAACATGAACAGCCACAAGTAGACACCAGGGAGAAACTATGGTTCACAGACAAACAAAGAACCAAAGACAGCGGCACATGTACATAAAGGACCAGAGGTTTTTTAAGTATAAAGAAAAAGTGAGAGCTTAGTGAGAGGAGTGGTTAGTCACCAAGGTGCTCCCTGAAGAGGTAGGTCTTCAGACAATCAGATCTGTGGACACCACAGATCTGATTGTATAGGGATTTTGTTCCACCACTGGGGTCCAAGAGTGAAGAGAGTCTTGATGCATGTCTTCCTCTTCTTTTGAGTAATTATGGTGTTCGGTCTTCGGTCCTGCAAGTGTGACATTACTGATATACAAGGATACTTAACAACAATTTTAATGTTTCCCCCATTTTTAATAGCTCATACTGAAAAGTCTCTTTTCACACTGTCCTGATCAATAATGTTTGTGTCTAAGGCGTTTGGCCCCGGCAAGTTCCTGAACAGAGGTAGAAATTGCTGCAATGCTGGACTTCTCAGTACTGCTGTGTGTGAGGAAGAGACAAGTTTACACACCGACCTTGAGTCCACTCTTACACACATGAGAATAAGTGTCAGAGTGTGTCCAGTTTCAAGCCTGAGTCTTCAGTGACACTCTCACTGTTGCAGTCTCTGCGGTCTCTCACTCTCAGTGCTGCTGTCTGACTTCCTCAGGCTTGAAGTGGCAGCTCCCTGCAGTACAGCGCACTCCCGGGTTTTTCTGGCTGTTTGGTTGTATTAGGGAAAATGTATTGTATTACTGTGCCACTCTGAAGAGATGCTGACCAGCACTAACTTTCACCAAGTTCATACTTGAGTTTGTGTGTAAGCTCTTTACTAGATCCTAAATGAACGTAAGTTAGTTCTAAACTATCAATTTTGTCCATTTAATTAGACAAATGATCTGCAAGTCTTTACTAGCAACACCTAACACTAAAGGCTAGACACTGTTTCTTTAAAATGGTTCTTTAATGATTGGTTTCTTTGACATGCTCAGAACCAATCATTGATCATGCTGCCATTGAAGCAGCAGCCTGCACTGGCTTTCTACAGATCTTGGAAAAAGATCCAATATCGAAGACAATCATGTGTTGTATATACATTACATTGAATGAAACTCAATGCATGTAGTTTGCTTATTTCAAATTTCTCATATTTCCTCACAACATCCGAATGTGCAGTCTAGAGGTTTAGACTGCACAAGTCTGCCAGCTTTATAGACATTAGCTATGGTCTCACTGAGCTGGAGGTGTGGACATTAGCTATGGTCTCACTGAGCTGGGGGTGTGAACGTTAGCTATGGTCTCGGTGAGCAGGAGCTACGGCTATTGGCTTTGGTCTCACTGAACTGAAGCTATGGATGTTAGCTATGGTCTCACTGACCTGGAGCTATGGACGTTAGCTATGGTCTCACTGACCTGGAGCTATGGACATTAGCTATGGTCTCACTGACCTGGAGCTATGGACATTAGCTATGGTCTCACTGACCTGGAGCTATGGACGTTAGCTATGGTCTCACTGACCTGGAGCTATGGACATTAGCTATGGTCTCACTGACCTGGAGCTATGGACTTTATCTATGGTCTCAGTGAGCAGGAGCTACGGCTATTGGCTTTGGTCTCACTGAGCTGGAGCTATGTCTGTTAGCTATGGTTTCACTTAGCTGAAACTGTGCATGTCAGCTTTGGTCTCGCAAAGCTGGAGTCGTAGACATTAGCTAAGATCTCACTGAGCTGGAGCTGTGGACATCAGCTATGGTCTCACTGAACTGGAAGTATGAACATTAGCTAGGATCTTACTGTGAAAGTGAAAGTGACAATCTGGTCAAACGTGAACACACCACAGCGTGAACAGCACGACATACTTCGTCTGCATTTAGCCCATTCACCAAGTGAAGCAGGGGGCAGCTACGAACACAGCGCCCGGGGAGCAGTGTGTGGTACCTTGCTCAGGGTACCTTAGAGGTGCCTAGCGGTCTTGGGAATCGAACCCGGACTTTCTGATCACAGGGCGAATGCCCTAACCAGTAGGCTACCAACTGAGCTGGAACTGTGGACTTTAGCTATGGTCTCACTAAGCTGTAGCTATGGCTTTTAGCTATGGTCTCACTACACAAGAAGTATAGCTGTTATATATGATCTCACTGCACTAGAGCTTTGAACATTAGCTATGGCCTCACTGAACTGGAGCTGTGGACATTAGGCATGGTCTTACTGAACTGGAGGTGTGGACATTAGCTATAGTCTCACTGAGCTGGAACTATAGATATTTGCTAGCTATGGACATTATTTATGGTCTCGATGAACTCGAGGTGTGGACACTAGCTCTGGTCTCACGCGACCTGGAGGTGTGGTTGTTATTGATAATCTCAATGAACTTGAGCTATGCTTGTTATTTATGGTCTCACTGAACAGGAGGTTTGGTTATTGGTTTGTGTTTGTGGGTGAAAGTTAAATCACAGAAAACAGCATTTAGTATTTATTAATTTATAAATTATTTTCATTATTTATTTTCTTAGCTAAAAACGAACTTCAGCAATTAGCCTCATTGTTCTGCATTCTTTATGCTTTCTATGCGACTCCTTTTGTAATAGGCATATATATATATTTTTTTGTTTAGTTATGTAAAACCTAATTAAGCACTGCACTTATTACAAATGTTATTACTAGGTTAAAATGGTCTACATTCAGACATCCAAGACATCCAATGTATTTCTGGATGTAGAAAGTTTTTCCTTACAAAATTTTTCCTTTGAAATACTTTCAATATTTTGTTAAATATAGTAGAACACTATACTAAGTATGGTTGTGCTGATTTAGACAAGCAATGCTAATTGGCTATAAACTTCCATTACTAGTTGACTACATGTGCCTCGTAGTTGTAGTGATGAAGCAAATTTTACACACCAAACATGTCTTAGATAATCCACTACATTTGGAGTAAGGGGGGGTATATTCAACCAACTATCACTTTTACTGTTCTCAGTGTAGGTGCAGAGGGTGGCTGCAGGTTTCATCAGCTTCTGCAATGTGTTCAGGCTGCTTGGCTGCTGCAGTAGCTTTTCCTCAGATGGCTGCGTTTGGCTATAGTGCGTTTGGTTGCTAGGCTACAGTGCTTCCCTGTCTGCTCTCCAAAAAGTCGTTGTGTGACGAGGGGGAACCTCCAATTCTGCATGCAGAGCCCAGCATCACTACAACAAAGGCCCTTCTGACTGAGGGGTTTGTATTTGACTGAACGTTCTCTCTCTCTCTATCTCTCTCTCTCTCTCACACACACACACACATTCGAGGAAAAAGATCATGTATCATCACAGCACCAGCTTCAGTCATTTTCTTCGCCATCACAAAAATTACAAAATTGATGCAAAATTAGAGAGAAGAGTACAAATATAAACTAAATATAACATAAACATATTTTGAAATCATTTGGTTACACTTCATAATGCCTTTCCTTAACACACCATTAACTAACAATTTATGATGGATTGTCCATTTTTCAAAATTTGAAAATGTGCAAATGTTCACAAATAACAGTTCATGCAATTATTTATCTATGTTTATACATGGTGTGTTTAGTGTTATTTGTACATTTACTACTCGTTTTCATTGCTACTTAAATGTATGTAATGTGTACAAATGATGAAAAAATGCATTACAGCTAAATGTTACAATAATAAATGTATAATATATGCCGTCTTTGTGGTGCCAAAACAGCTCTGACCCTCAGGTGCATGGACCTCTGCTATGGTATCTGCACCAAGATCCTTTAGAGTTGTGAGATGGGGCCTCCATTGATCAGACTAGTTTTTTCAAGTGCATCCCACAGGTGCTCAGTCAGACAGTGATCTGGAGAATCTGGAGAAGGGCAAGTCAAGATCTTTGTGATGTTCCTCAAACCATTCCTGAACAATGTTTGCAGTTTGTGTGTAGGGAACATTATCCTGCCTGAAAGAGGCCAGCATGCCACTGTCATGAAGGGGTTGTTCTGCAACAATGTCTAGGGAGTACAAGCCAAAGTAATAGCCACATAAATGATAGAACAGAGTTTCCTAGCAGAACATTGCTCAGAACATCACACTGTCTTTTTCCTATAGTGTATCCTGGTGCCATCTTTTCCCCAGGTTAACAAAGCACATATAACACAATGCACTGTCCAATTGATGTAAAATAAAACAGACCAGACAATGTTATTCCATTGCACCATCCAGTTTTGATTCTAACAAGCCCATTGTAGGCACATTCACCAATGAACGGGGTCAGCATGGGCACTCTGACTGGTCTGCGGATAATGTAGCTCCATGCATAGAAAACTAGATAGCAGACAGGCCAGCCTTTGTTTGTCATATGCCTTGGGCTACCATGACCCTGGGACCTTCATTTGTGGGAACTTAATTTATGAATGAACACCACTCTCTCTTCATCACTGAACTTGTTCACTCACTTTATTTCACTCAGTCTTTTAAAGCTTTGGCAATTAGGTGGCAGGGCTACAGTTAAACATTAAATTCACATTCTCATTTTGAAAGCCTATCGCACAGTTTGCAGTACATCAGCAGCCAAGTCAAGTCATCAGTTCTCCAGGACAACACAAGACTACACAAGTCCAGACAGCACTACACAGAGTGCAAAAAGAAAGAACAAACACGAGAGCAAACGATACAACAGGACAGGACAGCATGTAGTGCAGCTGTATTATGTCAGATACTGTAATTCTAGCAACAGAGCAATTAAATATGCATAACAGCAAGGATTGATGGGGTAAGGAAGAAAAATAGCAAAGTACTGTGCAAAACTACCAGCAAAACTATAAAAATAACTCACAATTGTAATAAAAACAGTTTAAAGGTGAGGAGTCACTGATTGTGAAGCCACATCTCAGGAAAAGGGCTTTTTAAAAGCAGTAAATGAAAGGATTTGCACATGTGCTGAGTGCATAACAGTGGATACCTCTGAATGGTAATGTTTGATAACTGACCGTTAGCCTATTAACAGGCCGAGTAACGGTCAGCACCTCAAATGTGGGGAGGGAAATGAATATGCACACACATTCACACACAATCCCAATTAGCTGTGGCAGATGGCTCTGTGTCACTGGCCTGTCTCTTAAGGGTCACTCCCTGTGACCTTTAAGGCCAGAGGCACATGATTTCCCCTGAGCCTTATGTCTGACTGCAGTGGGTGGTTTTGTGGGTGTGTGTGTGGTGTCATTGCTTTCCTGTAAAACCACCATCTGTCCTGCAGACATGCAGAATTCAGTGAACATGAGGAGTTCTAAAAGCCTGAAAAATATGGAACGAAGCAAATAAATATGTAATTTAAAAGACATTTAAAAGCAATCAATCGTGAACATTTCAATAATCATGAAAATAAGAAATCACAATGAAACATTCACAAACATCAGTACCTAAGTACAACAACGAATAGTGGAATTAATTGGATGATTATCAATGTTTTGTTGTCAGTATTGTAGGCACATACTTTACATATAAAATTCATTTTAGATAAATGTTATCTAATTTTTATATAAGATTTTTTACTGTTGGCTCAATGTCGTCCTATTGAGAGGACTATCAATAAATAAAAATAAATAAAAAGCAAAAAAGTTTCTTTGGTTTTAGTCCAGTGTCTCCTGAATTTGGTTTTGAACATTAATTCTATTTATAATCTATCACTGTTCATTCAGTATTATTCAGTATTATAGAGTTGCTGTTGTTTTACTGTATGTTTGATTTACATTATAAAATAATTTTACCTTCATGTGTAGTTTTTGTTTTAACTAGATTTAATTTTCATTTTGTATCAACCCGTTCAAGTCTGTCCGTTTGACCTTTCGTTGTGAAGAAATATCAATGTAATGTTTTTTTTTTCTACTGAGAAACAAGACAATAAATTCAGTAACTTTCCATCAAATTCAAAATGTAGCCTGGCTGAGAAAAAAAGAATCTACACTTTTCACCCAGTTTCTCCACTCATTTCAGTGAAGATACAGGCTGGAAATCATGAATTTAAAACTGCATGTGTCTATTAATGCCAATAACTGTGACTGAGGGTTAAATACTGCAATACTGGTGATGTCAGCAGTCGGGAGAATAAAGCATGTTATGCAGTAGTGATGCAGGATGCTGTCTAAAAGCTTTTTAGGCCGTAGCCTTCACTGAAATGGCACTGATGTCACTGCCAGTCTCAGTGACTGGAGAAAACAGCTAGCGTGCTCGCTCTACCATCTAGCACTAGCCCAAGCCAAGTCCATAACAGCAGTCATGAATATTTCAAATGGCACAGCTCGCTACAGGGTTAGTGGACAGCATCCAAAAAGCACTCGCAGCTTCTGTGTGTTTAGCTGCTAGTAACAGAAATAGCGAAGGAACAGTCCAAAAAGGAGCTGGCCGCAAAAAGCCTCTTATCGCTCCACCCAGAACGGACTACAAAGATGCTACTGCTGCAGGCCAGGAGATGCAGATTTGAGGAAAATGTGTGCTTATTTGGTTATTAGTACTGATAAATGAATATAAATATGTCGTGTTGTTAATATGAATATCTCATGAGGCCATTTTCTGTGTGCATTTTTTGTGATGAATTGATCAATGTCCAGTACTTTTTTACATAAAAAACATACTCAGAAGTACAGGAGAGAATATTAGAGTATATAATTACTCATATTTACTATTTGACAAAAAGAGCTTATTAGTACATTTGTTCTGGAAGCAGGTATCTTGCTGGTTTGATGGTTTGGAGATGACACAGAGCTAGAGGTGGCAGAGTTGAAAATGTTACTCCCAGAGAGAAAAAGAACAGTTATACTGAGTGATGGGGGAGAGGGAGGACCACCATATCCACCCAGAGAGAGAGAGAGAGGACAGTTATACTGAGTGATGGGGGAGAGGTAGGACCACCCTACCCACCCAGAGAGAGAGAGAGGACAGTTATACTGAGTGATGGGGGAGAGGGAGGACCACCCTACCCACCCAGAGAGAGAGAGAGGACAGTTATACTGAGTAATGGGGAGAGGGAGGACCACCCTATCCAGATTAACTGAGATATAACAGACGACTGCAGCTTTCCTCAGATAAAAGATATTGCTCGAACAGGGGAAACAGTGGAAACAGATAAAAAACAGCTGCAAGAAAAGATAAAACAGCTTAATGTTGCCTAGATTAGCCAGAGATTGCTTCTGGTTTTGTCAGTCAGAAACATTTCCGTCCAAACATATTCCAGCAAGTCGTATTTCAGCGGCGGGACCTTCAGAACAGGTGGAAATTCCATTTTCTGGCTCCTGTTTGAAAGGGTTTAAGGGGTAAATCCGGTGAGTTGTGCCGGTCTGTGGACGAGGTTAGTCTGAATTAGCTCTCGAGCTCGAGCTGAAACTGAATAGGGTTTTTTTTCTCTTGGAGATGATGGATTCTCGCAGTAATGGGTTTTCCAGTCCCGCGGTAGAGACGGCCGGCCGGAGTGGTGGTGGTGGTGGTGGGGGGGGGCGGTGCGGCGTGGGAGGCGTTGCTCTGAAGGTGGATTAGCATTTGAGTGGGCTGTATTGAAACTACACCCCGGGCCGGAGTCACTCAGGCGCGGCTGAATTCCGCTTCACGCTTCACCTTCGCAGATGTCATTACCATCGGAGAGCCTCTCTAATGGCCGGTTCCGTGGGAGGCTCCTCGCGCTCTCGGACAGGAGCACTTTGTTTGAGTGGTTCCAGTGGCGGTTTACTTTGTCTGGCCTGAATTGCAGTGCGGCGCGGCGTCCGCGTAGGTGACTGTAGGGGGTGTGCAACGTTTACCTTTGAGGAACATTTTGTACTTTCAACAAGCACTGGCGCACTGTGGGCACCATAACGAGAACGTTCTGGTCCTGCTGACCTACTCGAGGCTCTGTGTAGAGCCTACAGTCATGAGGACCCAAACAGAACAGGAGAACCGCCATTCACTACTGTTCTCCAGGTCCATCAGACACATCACAAGAGCTGAAGTGTAAACAGGTTTCAGTCAGTTCTAGATACAGTATTGACTGTAGAGCTGTAGCGTAAACAGGTTTTGGTAAGTTCTAGATATAGTATTGACTGTAGGGCTGTAGTGTAAAGAGGCTTCAGTCAGTTCTAGATACAGTATTGACTGTAGAACTGTAGCATGAACAGGTTTCAGTCAGTTCTAGATACAATATTGACTGTAGAGCTGTAGTTTAAAAGGTTCCAGTCAGCGCTAAAAGTAAGCGTTCATAGGCTGATTGTTATTAATAATTCAGAACGCAGCTGCCAGGTTAGTGTTCAACGTTCCTAAGTTCACTTACACCACACCTTTACTAAGGAACCTC
>JBBPDE010000083.1:563045-574256 GCA_037974605.1 Nannopetersius ansorgii | reverse complement strand
ACAGAGAGAGAGAGAGAGAGAGAGAGAGAGAGAGAGAGAGAGAGAGAGAGAGAGAGAGAGAGAGAACAGAGAAAAAGAAAAAAGAAAAACAGAGAGAAACAGGGAGACAGAGGTTTCTTCAGCAACACTACAGGACGACGAGGAGAGATGCAGAGTGAGAGAAAAGGAATGATGTGGGGAGAGAAACAAAGGAAAAGAGAGATAAAGACAGAGTGAGAGCAAGCAAGAGAGAGAGAATGTGACTCTTTATTAAAAAACACTTGTAATCTGCTGCCACCTATTGGTAATCAAAGAAAAACATACACACACACACACACACACACACACACACGCTGTAGGTATAATATTACTATAAAGAACACAAAAGCGGTTCTTTTGATTAAAGTGCTGGCAGGCGAGTGCTGCTGTCTGTGCATGAAAAGAAAATCTGTACATTTCAGATCTACATAAAAATAATGACTAAATTGTAATAATAAAAATAATTGCAAACGCTGCCTGGGAGCATTTTGTTGTATTGCACAAAGAGAGTGCTCACTAGTGATTTGAAGATCAACTATCCTATAGGATGTAGACATCAAGAGCAACTGCCTGATCTTCACCTTACTAGCGAAAGGGATTAACATCTAGCCATTGTTCTCGTTCTGTAGACAGCGCTGCAGGCATTTATAGACCCTGCTGCCCCTGATCTGAGGAGAACTTGAGGTCCATCAAGGTCCACTTGCCTAAGTGCTTTAGAAAGTATGCTTTCTAAAATGCATCTAAAGCTCTAAGAACACTGACCTACAATCTGCCAACAGACACCAACAAAGCCAAACTCTGGTGTGTCGTGCCTCTGTGTGGCTGTCTTGACCTTCTACAGTGTTCTTCCAATTCACCATGGCCCATTAAATTTATCAGTTCTTCAGAACTTCATAAAATCAGCTCACAACATTAAGATGACTGTATATGTTGGTAAATGTTAGTGGAGAACGACAGTGTTTGGGTGAAGAATGATGGTGTTTGATTGGGGAATGGTGGTGTTTAGGTGAAGAATTATTGTGTTTGTGTGGGAAGTGATGGTGTTTGGGTGAGGAATGATGGTGTTTGATTGGGGAATGGTGGTGTTTGGGTAAAGAATGATGGTGTTTGGTGGAGAATAATGGTGTTTGGGCGGGAAATTACGGTGTTTAGGTGAAGAATGATGGTGTTTGATTGGGGAATGGTGGTGTTTAAGTAGGGATGGCATTTGATGATTGATGGTGTTTAATTTAATTTAATTTATTAACCTTTTAGTGGAGAGTAATGTGTATGGTGGAGAATGATGGTGTTTGGGTGGATACTGATGGGGTTTAGAGGAGAATGATGGTGTTTGAGTGGACAAAGATTATGTTTGGTTGGGGAATGACGGTGCTTAGGTGGAGAATGATGGTGTTTAAGTAGAGCGTGATGGTGTTTGGTGGAGAATGGTGGTGTTTGGTGGAGAATGATAGTGTTTCTGTTTGATTGTTAGTGGAGAATACTGAACTTAATTCGAGCTCTACAACCAGACAACAGCCATACAAAAAAACTGAAGGCAGGAGTCTGAGAAAGTCAGAACAGAACGGAAAGGAAGGGCAGTTCGTTCAGCTGGAGCGTGGCTTCACTGACAGAGAAGAATGTTTCTTGTGATTTGGAGAATGTTCTATCTGAAACTTTTCTCTTCCTGCATTAACTTAACCATTCATGTGGAAATTGAATTTATCATAGACATCACAAGCCACACAAGAAGAGGGGGACGGAGAGAGAGAGAGAGGGAGAGAGAGAGAGAGAGAGAGAAAGAAAGCGCTAGAGAGAGAGAGAGATACATGGTACGTCAGTGAAAGCACAAACAAAAATACTGTTGAAAGATTTTTGATAGGAGAAAGCAGCGTCCGCTTTAATTTCCCAGCAAAAACTCTCAGAGTGAAGTTTCCTCAAAACTAAACCATTTTAAAAACAACATCATCATCTATGAGGCTGCAACTTAGGCTATTTCACACCCAATTGGACCACTTATTTCTTCCCAAACGCCTTTCAGAGCAACATTTCTCTTCACAATTGCCTGATTCTCTTTCCCTTTCACACAAACACCCTCACACATACAAACCAATTTATAAAGATGTCACTCAGGCTAATAGTGTCGTCTGAGTACTAGATGGTACAGGTTAGAACAGATTTATTTAGTAAAGATGTATTTTCAGGAAAAACAATATTGACAGTGATCTGACCCAGGTTTATGTTATACATGCAGCCCAAGAACAGCTATAATGTGTTTTTGACAGCAATCATTTTCGTTAGAGGCAGCAGCTATGAGAAACTGCCAGCAATCACTGTGAACTAGTGAGCTAAAAATAGAACTGCAATCAGATCTTCTTCTGAAAGCGTGGATTTATCCAATGCCATCTGATCAGAAATCAGGAAGAGAAAAACTGCTGCTCCCAGCCAACTGTCAATCATCCACAATGAAAGTTTATTTTTCACTAAAATCTGGTAGATTTAGCAGAATTGGCCGTTCTAACCAGTGGCGGTTCTAGACCAAAATGACCAGCGGGGTCGAGGTGGGGCCAGTGTGTTTTTAGAGGGGACATATACCGGCAAAATAAATTTATTTAAAATATTTAAAATATATTTATTGTCATTACAGTTCTACCTCCGCCTCTTTGCAGCTGTTTTACATCACTTTAACAACCAAAGTATAGAATTCGCGCTGCTGGTCTTCAGGTTCTAGATAACAGCGCATGTGTGTAGCGCTTTAAGCAGTCTGTCTAGAACACACGTAGTCTTAGTTCCGTTCTTCGAGCCAGCGCATGTCACAATAAGAAATTTATTTCTAAATTAATGGTTGTTCATTTCAGGGGCCACAACAGGGGCCAGGAGCAATTCTACAGGGGCCCTGGCACACGCTGGCCACCGCCTAGAACCTCATATGACAATAGTGGAAATGTTACTTTTCATAATGGCTTGATACTGCTACGCAGTCATAATGTTGTGTATTCAGTCATTTTAAATAATTTAAGTCCATTAGAAGGAGTCACTGATCTACTTCTGCAATAATGTATGTACTGCAGGATGCAGCAGTACAGTGTATCATATTGAATTGCTTGAAACAAGCAATATTACAATATATTCAACAGACTGGAGCAAATGAAATTGAAATTAGCATGCAAGCTCAGGGCTAACTCTTTAAATTTCCCTTATAGTCATGCATAGTGTGAACATTGTGAGATTTTTCCTCTGCATTTAACCCATTCACCAAGTGAAGCAGTGGGCTGTGACCAACTGTGGACGTCCAGGGAGCAGCACTAAGGTACCCTTGAGCAAGGTCCCCACAAACTGCCCCGCAGACGTTCCTGTTGGTGGCTGCCCACTGCTTCGCTTGGTGAATGGGTTAAATACAATTTCACACTGTTCACACCGTGTGCTGTGAGTTGTGGTCACACGTGCATATAAGGGGCCACTTTACTTTAATGTTGAACTCTTCTACACTGAAATATACCCTGAATCATTAACACATTAACATATTCTTAAATACCTATAGCAGTACTACAGAGATTTTTTACAGAAATTGCTTATAGTAAATTCTTATTATTGTAGCACTAGATACAGGGAAGAAAATATTATAGGCGATTCTAAAAGCACATAGTGTTAGTGTAGTCGTTTTTGTAAGAGGTTTAACATGAGAAAGTTTAAGCTGAGAGGCGTTTTACTGTTTTTATGGAACCTTTTTACTGAAAACTAGCCTGATCTGTCTTGTAGCTGCAGAAGAGTCTTCTGCTGGCCACTCTGCTTAAGGAAAAAAGAGCCTGTTTTTGAGTGAAAAACACTAGAAAAAATTGCTGAAGCCTTTGTCTGTTGCACTTTTCCCCCACACTTGTAACGAGGGAGACGTTATTAGCTCAGCACTTTTCCATATGTATACCCCCGTTATCTCCCACAAGCTGCTTCTTGTTGTGGTCATTAATGTAGCTGCTTATGTAAATTGCTCGTTAACCACAATCAGTGGCGACCGGCGTAAAACGAAAAGCTTGATCATCGTTTGTTTTGACTACGGCCAAGTATGCATTTGCATGCTCATGCATATTCATATAATTGGCGGTTAAAAAAAAACCCCTCAGAATTCTTTGCTATTCAGCTCTTTGTTCTTGCCGGTTAACAAAAGTCATTATTTGCCGGTTGTAATGAATATTAGCATTTTCATCACTCAGGATAAATAGTCTTGTGAAGTCTCAGGTGAACTGCTGGGTAACCAAGCTTAAGAAGCATTAGACATTTATGTCAGTTCTCTTGTAATGGAAAATGGAAATAATTTAAAATCAAAAACGTTGATGTGGCCATTAAAATGTTCATTCACATTCTAATTTTCTCACTCGCATGGTCTCTCTCTCTTACACACACACACAAAAGCTCCGACACCGAATGACTAAAAGTACTGATGGTTTATGGAGAATGATGGTGTGTGGAATAGAATGAATGTTAGGTGTAGAATAAGAATGATGGTATTTTATGGATACATTTGTTGTTTGATGGATATATTGAATGTCAAATTATAAATCTCAGTGTTTGATAGGAAATGATGGTGGGGAATGATGGTGTTTGATGGACAATGATTATGTTTGATGGGCAATGATGGTGTTTGGTGGGGATGATGGTGTTTAGAAGAGAATGATGGTGTTCAGAGCAGAATGATGTTCAGTGGAGAATGATGGCGTTTGGTTGGAGAATGACGGTGTTTGGTTGGATAATGATGGTATTTGTTTGGAGAATGATGGTGTTTGATGGAGAATGATGGTGGTTGATGGAGAAAGATGGTGTTTGATGGTGAATGATGGTGTTTGATGGAGAATGATAGTTTTCGGTATAGAATGATGGTGTTTGATGGAGAATGATGGTGTTTGGTGGAGAATGATGGTGTTTGGTGGAGAATGATGGTGTTTGGTGGAGAATCACAGTGTTTGATGGAGAATGATGGTGTTCTGTGGAGAATGATGGTGTTTAATGGAGAATGATGGTGTTTGATGGAGAATGATGGTGTCTGATTGGAGAATGATGGTGAATGGTTGGAGAATTATGGTATTTGGTTGGAGAATTATGGTATTTGGTTGGAGAATGATGTTGTTTGTTAAAAAGCAAGGGACTGTACAGTATAGGCTTTAGAGAAAAAAAGCTAAGAACAAAAGAAATCACAGATTCTGACCCTCAAAAGCTCAAGAAATAGTTCAGCTATTGAGATCCTGGTAATACCACAAGCTTTGAAGATCAGGAGAAGTAAGAAGAAGACCATTCTGCTGGTCTAGGATCAATTCCTCCATCCAGATCAGCATTCTGCACAATATCCTTTGGACCAAGTGAGATCCGTCTCAGGTCAATAACAAAACCATCCAGCCCCCACAGGCGCACACAGAAGCCATTCTGTTTACACAGAGACTTTTTGGAGTTTTTGATGTGAGAGACACAGTTTAAAGTGGAACAGATGGTCTTGTTCTCACACACACACACACACACACACACATTTTCTCTACCTCCCTATTACACACACTCTGCTCTAAGGAAAACCATTTGTCTAAACTGCACTTGTCACGCTCTGAATCCAAATTGAGGTGCGAGGTATGTGAGCAGAGTGCACTGGCAGAATGTTAATGAAGTTATCTGACCTGGAGAGGGGGCTTCCTTTCTTTATTCTCAAGAAAATCTGATATGAGGCTCATTCGTTTTAAAAGAAAACAACAAAGTGTGCAACGTAAAGCTACAATAGGAGTAGTAAGGGTGATCAACTAAAAATAAGGGAAAGACAAGAAACAGAGACATCAGAGATGAGAATTAAGTCACCAAACGCATGACAATAGTTTTTCAGTGTAGAATGTTGGTGCAGGATGGTATTGGGGTTCGGCTGGAAAATGCTTGTGTTTGTTGGGGTGTGCTAGAGTTTACGAAAGCTTCTATTTGACGGAAAATGATAGTGTTTGTTGGAGTATGCTGGTGTTTAATGAAGAATACTGGAGTATAAGTGAGAACAATGGTGTTTGGTTGGAGAAAGTTTGTGTTTCTCCGAGAATTGTGGTGTTTAATAGTGAATACTGTTGTTTAGTGAGAATTAAAGCCTTATGGTACTGGGAATCATACACTGCTTGTTGTTTGGTGAGTAATCCCTCACCTTTGTTTTCCCTTTTTGTTCTCTGCTATGGATCACATTTGGCCTGCCTTCGTCCACTTTTGGCCTGTAATAAAGAATAAAGCAAAGACAGAGACGTACATTTTGAATATTTTGAATCTCAAATGTTCAAGTCAAGTCAAATGTTACATAAAGTCCAAACGATAACTTTTTACATTGTTGCATTGTTTAACATGTCTAAGATATGGATATCAATACATTATCAGCAAACTTCTCAAATGTCACATAAAAAAGTCCAATTACACCCTACTAAAATGTAAAACAATGCAAAAGTTAGCATTTTAATGGCAAGACTTAGGTTGTACTGCTGGCATTTCTGGTGACAGGGAGTGAAAATGCTGTACATTTTGAGGTTTAGTAAGGTAACTGAATAACCTAAATGTGTCAATTGTCTTTTTTCATGTCGGGCTGTGGGTTTAGACTTGTCTGGATGTGCATGCAGAGCGGATTCTTCGAAAAAGAAGTAAAATGTAGTCCAGGCCTCAAGGGCCAGATATGAGCGCTGTTTTATTTCATAATCTAAAAAGAACCTTTTCCTATTCAGTCTAGTAGGTTTGACCTTGTCTAATTCATAATACGACACATTAATATGCTGATCGTAAAGAGATGGTTGTCTTTATTTCTTTGAGAAAAAGACAGAGAGAGTGAGAGGGGGGGCATTAATATTACCATATGAATCAGACCTGCTTTTGAAACCATTCCCTTTTAAAAAACTTTTATACTCCTTATTCTCATGAAATCACGGAAGATTACAATGTAATACATTATGACACAAAAGCAGTACAGTTTAAAAACAATTATATTAGATTAATTGTCATCAGAACAATTAGTCATTGTAATAAAATTATGTAATTATTTTTTTGATGGCGTGACAGTGACCAAGTGCAAAAGAAAGACTGTGTTATGAGCACAGACATCAGTGTGGTTTAATCTTCTTTTTTATTAGGAGGGTTGTCTTCTAACATTTCATCCTATGAACTACTGAATAGATGGAGTCAGTAGTTTTACACCAAAGATCATGGTACAACAGCCATTGTTAGGAAACATTCAGGGTTACAGTTTTGATTTGTTTAAAGAGGAGGGTTAGGGTTGGCTAGGGTGAGTTTTAGGAAGAGCTTGGCACATCATTTAATATTATAATAACTTAAAATAATAGCAAATAGATTAGATATTCATTACAATATGTTTGGTAGATGCTTAAATTCAAATGGACTTACAATACGAGGAAACACTCACGTTTCAGGACAGTGTAAGAACCAGAGGAGAGCTCTAAGTGCTACATTTTTATGTAGGAGTAGTGCAAGAAGATCAGGAGATGAGATGCGATCTTAACCAGCTGTAAGGGTCTTATCATTCTAGCATTAGAATATTATTGTGAAATGGCAGGGCTAAAACTGCAGTAGGCTGAATGGGCCTAAATATAACAGCATACATTCAAAGCTTGCTTTTGCAGTTTAGATTCCTCACACTGGGGAGTGAATGTACATAATACATCACATTAAAATATAAGAATGAATGTCCTTATGTTTTTGAAAAAATGAGTTTGTATTGTAATGTGTGCTGCTCTATTGGTAAAGCACCTAGAGCTTTCTTTTGGTCTTGTTTCCTCAAGTGTTCCACGAAGGACACACACTTGGTTTTGCTCTCTCTGGGTAATTTGGATGCTACTCCTTATACCAAAAACACAGACAAAAGCTTAAAATCATTAACATCTAAATCAATGCTATTGAAACCCTTCAGGTGTGCTTTAGATGCACTATTAGATGCAATGTTATGTATTTAGTGCAGATCGTGACTCCTTTGATGACTTCACTGACATCAATGACTTCATACATCAAGTTCTGCAAGGATGTGCATCAGTACCTAACAGTGACATTCTTTAGCAAACAAAAAAATCATTTTCTATGTAGAGAAAAGATCATGCAAGATTCATACTGGGATCAATACAAAGCAGCCAGATAAGAAAAGCAGCTATGCAAATATCTGGATCTCCAACAAAAATAACAAATCAATACAGAAAAATGACATGACAAATCACAAAACATGCCTCGGCTCCCCTTCAGATACTGACCTTCACCTCCCAGAAAAAATAAACAAGTTTTATGGTCTGGTTACCTAAGGTCTGGTAACCTATTCCATCAGCCATACCCTGAGACTTGACAGCTACTATACATTCAAGAAGCCAAACATCAGGAAAGCAGCTGGGCCAGATGGGATCAGTACTGCTTTGCTGAGCCACTGTGCAGCTCGACTGGCACCAGTCTTCTCCACTATATTTAACACCTCTACTGTCCTACAGGGCTTCAAGTTCTCCTCAATCATTCTTGTGCCAAAGATCATGTGCTTCAGTTACTGCAGACCAGTTGCCCTAACATCTATGGCCATGAAAGCATTTGAGTGCATCATTTTGTCTTACTTGAAATTCTGCACCTTTCCACTAATGGACCATATCAGTTTGCCTACCAAGCCAACTGGTCTGTTGAGGGTGATGTCAGCATAGCACTCCACCATGCCTTGCAAAACCTGGAATCACCAAACACCTACACACACATCCTGCTCATTGACTTTAGTTCCTCTTAAAATCCATCAACCTACGCTTGGACATGAAAACTGACCCAGCCATATTCACTGGATTCAGAGCACTTTGAGGTAATGAGGCAAACTTAGAGTGAACTTAGTAACGTAACCTCATAAAGTAACGTGGCCTCTTATGGTCACGTGTCAACAAACCACAGCACACAGTGTGAAATTCTCTCTCTATATCCAACCAAGTCACCAAGTGAAGCAGTGGACTGCCACCAAAATGGGGCGTCCAGGGAGCAATGTGTGGGGACCGTAGCTTGCTCAAGAGTACTTCAGTGGTGCCACTGGCAGTCCTGGGAATCAAACCCATAACCTTCTGATCGCTGGGGCAACTCCTTAACCACCAGCTGCCTCTTCAGGGACTGTTCCATAGGTGTACAGGAATAGCGCTGTGCTGCGATGGCATGGGAATTTCCAGTGTATCTAAGCCTGGTAACAGTGTTTTGACTCTATTCTCTAATCACAGTTTATGGCCGGTCATCATCTCAAAACCACATGCATGGATGCATGCCAGTGAAAGATTTTTTAGCTAACTTTTTCTAGCATTATAAAACACTCCCACTGAAATGTATCATCAGCCCAAAAGAACTTGTATTTTGTTGACTACGCAGTTTGTATGTCCATTGTTTTTTTGCAAGGACATGAAAAAATGATATTGGACTGTGTTCTCTCCCCTGGCTTTTCTCATTTAACCACTCACTTTCCATCCATGTACAATTATGTATAAATAATATAATACACCATTGCAGCCTCATCTCTTACTATGCTGAAAACCTGAGACTTGGTGCAGAAACAACTTAATACAGCCAAACACCAGCCATAACTCATCACTGACAAACAAATAAATGCAGACCCCATTCCCAACACTGGCTCTTTAAAATTCTTCAGTAAATAAAGTATTGTGCAAAGGTCTTAGGCAGCTGAGAAAATCATACCTAAAACTCGTTTACTACTGGGCAGTAGTGTTCAGTTGTTAAATGACTAATATGACAATAAATACAAATTAACATAAACATTAATACAGTAAACAGTGGTTTTATGTATAGCAAAGTGTTTGCTTAACCATTCCCAGACCTCTTTCCTCATGAAAGTCCAGTACTATGTGTAGCTCTGTCAAATACCTGGGTTGGATCTTCATTAGCTTATTTATAGATTCATAAATTTAAGCAATGTTTGGGGGCATAGAGGAGAAATCTGGAACCAAACACATGTTAATCAGCCAACAAAATATCAACTACCTAAAATAAATCTGTGTACTTTTTACTGCTTTCTTGTTTGTTGGTATTTATTCTAATATTCACTCATGTTTTTGCTGGCACTGTTGATGCAAAAGGCTGCAAACAAATCACACAGATGTCTTTTGCCCAGTACTGTACACTGCCAATAATCTGAAGTGGAAAACTAACAATGCATACCATCGCTAAACAAAAAACTCAACAAGGGAGCCTATGGTACTGCATGGTAGGACAGTGAAGACAGTCAAGTACAAAAAACTACAGTCGATTCTCAGCATCCAAAATTATAGGCAACTCACTCCCCATGGTTTAATCTCTACATACTCACCGGACTGTAAAGATCATCTCCGGCCCCTCACATCCTCCTCATCACCTCTTTCTGAATATTTCATAGTTTTTCCTTCACGGTCAGTGTGTCTCCAGTCAGTTTGCTACAGTATGGTAACTCAGTGGTTCACGAACACTATCGCGGGGGGGCGCGAGTGGGCGCGAGTGGGCTACCGGACCGGATAAAAAACAAAAAAACGCTAACTGCAAATCATCCTCTTGCCGGGGGGGGGGGTTGGGTGAACCAGCTTAGGGGGGGCCCAGCTTGCAAAAGGTTGAGAACCACTGTGGTAACTGACTGGCCCCTTGTTGAGCTGTAATCAGAAGGATGTGGGTTCAAATCCCAGGGCTGCTGGTAGCAGCACAGAGGTACCCTTGTGCAAGAAACCATCCCCACACAACCCGGGCGCTGTGTCACTGACTGCCCGCTGAATCACTTGTTCACACTGTGTGCTGTGGTGTGTTCGTGTGTGACAAAAGGACACTTTACACTTTACCATGCTAGTGAATAAATGTAGCCGACGTCAGCACTGGTTTATTATTATTTAAGAAAGAAGTTGACCACCCAGGCCAATCAAACTGACTGCCTGCCTAAGCTTGACTGAAATTGTCCATTAGAGACCAATCAACAGCAGCCCAAGCGAAGCTGAGCAATAATGCTGAATGTTTTAACACAGGGCTTTTCAGCCCACACAACCCAACACATATGCTTCCGTGGCCCAAAAGAAAATTTTACCTGCCCTGATCGATTAAAATGCAAAAACTTTAAGTGCTTGTCAGAACTCATTTTATATCTGAAAGTCAGTGGTGGAGGAAGTACTCTAATACTGTACTTAAGTAAAAGTACAAATAACCAGGACAAAAATGTACTTAAGTAAAAGTAAAATTACAACATTTATC
>JBBPDE010000083.1:544826-560245 GCA_037974605.1 Nannopetersius ansorgii | reverse complement strand
ATTTGGACAAAAGCATTGGGACACAGCATTGGGCTATTTGTCAGGGTTTGGGCTAGGCCTCTAACTTCCAGTGAACGCCAATCTCAATGCTTCAGCAGACCAAGAGATTTTGGACGCCATGCTTCCAATTTTGTGGACACTGTTTGAGGAACCCCCCCCCCCGAGTGCACAAAGAAAGCTCCATAAAGAATAAAGACATGGTTGGATGAGTTCCACATGGAAGAAGTCGACTTCAGCACCATCCAATGCCTTTGGGATGAACTGGAACGAAGACTGGAATGGAGACCTTCTTGTCTAACATGCAGCATTAGTACCTGACCTCATAAATGCTCTGCAGAATGAATGGCCACACATTCCTCACAGAAACACTCCAAAACCTCCAAAATAGTGGAAGCTGTTATAGCAGCAAAGGGGGACCAAGTCCATGTTAAAGTCCGTGACTCCATGTTAAATGCATTTGAACGCAATGCCATTAAAGTCCCTGTCAGGTGTCCTGATACTTTTGTCGATATAGTGTATTAGCTGATTGATTAAAAGTATACTCATCTGATGAAATCTAGAACATTTTGAATTTCTCAGTCTTACACAGGTCTCGTTTTCAGTTTCAGTGAAGTAAAAATAATGTGGTCCCTTATATTCAAGCGTGAAGATACCATACCATACCACACAGAGTGAACGGTGCAAAATTCTTTCTCTGCCTTTAACCCATTCACCAAATGAAGCAGCGGGCTACTACCAATGGCGGACGTACATGGGGCAGTATGTGAGAACAGCACCTTGCTCAAGGGTACCTCAGTGGTAAAACTAGAAGTCCTGGGATTCAAATCTACAATCGAAGGGACAACACTCTAACCACTAGGTCACCACATGCTGTTCTCAGACTTGCCAAGACAATAACGTTCATATTTATCTGCAACTGAAGACAAGAATCTGACTACAATTTCAATCATTTCTCATGAAAGACTACCACAGCTCTGATGCTAAGAGTGGCTGCTGTCATTTTTATCAGGTCCAGAAATGTCTCATGTCTAATGGTCATTCACTGCTGTTGTTAAGGGCACCAGCGCACTGTTGATGTGACAAATAGCTGATTAGAAGACACTAATTGTGTCAACTCTAGGCTTGTTGTACTTTTAGGCACGCTTAATTTATTATCAAAACTATTTTTAGAATAGAACCACCAGGCACACATTCATATCTGGCATTAATTAAATCAAATTTTTTACTAAAAATAGGGATACATGCTTTGAGATTGTTTAACATTTGTTGTACCAACAAATCTTTGTAATGTCTTCAACTTTTTAATCAGCTCTGTTGTATTCTAGCAATTCACTAGAGGTCCGCTTTGACCTCAGATTCTCTGATGGCTGGTTATTCTAGCTAGAGGACCGGATAAATTAAAAATAAAATACAATGTATTAATACAGATACATAGAAATATAGAGGCCAGTCGACTATTTGAGTTTTTATAAATGATAAAGCTGCTCTGTTTACCTAAGATTATACTAAGGCTGGTCGGTTATGTTTTGTTTTTTAAATGTTTAATATTGACATCCCTGATGATTTGCCAGCACGTATTTTAATATTCTGTTGTGAAAAATGAAATTATTACTCATATTTACACAAGGGAACATAGTCTGAACTGTGATGTATTTTGTTTTACAGGACTATTCATGCGGAAAAAAGCCTTTACAGTGTTGTGAATATGATGATGTTTTTCTATTACACCAGTGACTAATACAGGCTAAAACGAAAAACAGCAATGCAGGATTCACTGTGATTGCTTAGAAATATATGGAAATATCCAGTGACCAAAACAAAATTGAAACAATTCTAAAATAGTATTATCAAAAAACAAAGTTTTGATAAGACAGTGATACGTTTAATACATTTTGTGCTTACTGTTATCATCTGGACTAATTCCTTTCTCCAAGCGCTCTTTCTCAGTCTCAGCCCTCAGTTTCTTCTTCCTGCAGTCTTCTACCTTCATCCCCAGGTCCTCAGCCACCTTCAGGAGCTGTCTAAGCTGTGCCTGAAAGAAGAAAAATAATACAATATTCAAAAGGCTGTAATGTGTAAATCAGACCCCCTAACCAATCATGAGCTGTGTCCGAAAAGTGCACTCGTTCACTATATAGGGCACTATGTAGTGAGTCAGCCATTTTGTAGTGGTGTCCGAAACTTCAAGCATCAGTTTCGCCCACTAGTTACGCACTACAAAATCACAGCATGACATGCCAAAACATAGTGTACAGACACTGTACACTACATGAATACACATATACCATCATTGCGGGTTTCTTTTACCGTTCCCTACATAGTGAACGAGTGCAAATTTCGGACACACTGCACACTACTTTTATCGCACAAAAGTCGGAGGGAAGTCAGACGGGGAGAAAGTGGGGTGTCAAGCGGAGGAGACTCAGTCACACTTGCACTTTTTTCTCTCTTTCTGTCTCCGAGGAGGACAGTAGCAGAAAGAGATATATTGCCAAGATCCGCCGCATCATTTAAGCAACAGTTAGTAAAAACGTAACATCCCGAGTGTTGACTAAACTAAACGTCACCTCTCCTTGTTCACTAGTTAGCCCTCTATATAGCAAACACTATATAGTGAACGAGTGCACTTTTCGGACACAGCTATGGTGTTTGTTATTGTGTGCTGTGACCATCCTGTCCAAAAACTATTCCAGATGAGGTTCTGTGGGCGTTGTTGTAAGTATTCACTTATCCTAGGAACAGTAAATTATTTGGGAACGACAATCCAAGTCCATCTTTAACTAGGTCACATTATTGATTCACCACTGTTTTTAATTCACTGGATCATAAATCATATTCATAATATGTTGAAATATAAATGCATTCTTTTTTTCTTGAACCAATAAATGTCTTCATTTGATTTACAATAAGCAGTTCCATCTAATTGAAATGACTAGAAAATAATACTATTGCTACTACTCTTACTACTACTACTACTACTACTACTACTAATAATAATAATAATAATAATAATAATAATAATGATGATGATTAAAAACAGAAAGCAACAAATTATAAAACTGCAAATAGTATCAATGAGAAAACAATGAAAGTGCGACTGTCAAACTTTATAGAAGAACTGACATATCGCAAGCCATCTTCCTTACAGCACAGGAAGAGGGTTCCACAATACAGTCAAAATATCTTCTCATCCCATTCATCTTTTAATATAAAGGAGTCAAATGGTTTCCAAATTTCCTTAAACTGAGATTTTTTATCTTTAAATATATGTTATCTTCTCCACTGTTAGACATGGACTCATTTCTCGTAACCAGAGTGCTACTTTCTATTTTAATTTTTTTTTTTTAGCAGGCTAACGTATGCTTCGCCTGGGGTAAGATGGTTTTGATTAAGGTTCTTTTATGTGTTTCAATGTTGAGTTCATCTGGCAACAGGGCAAGGACAAACACTCCTTGTCTTACAAGCAGCTTAAAAGAAAACACTTGTTCCGTGAGTTGGCGGATCTCCATCCAGAATTTATTCACTTTTTGTGGACAGAAACTGTGGTGTACCTAAACCATACTGTAAAGGTATAGAAGTTGCAGAACACTTTGATTTTCCAGCGTATCTTAAGTTACGGTAACAGTGTTTCTGACGCATCAGCAGATAAATTCTCTCCCCCCAGTTTATGGTCTGTTTTCCTAAAACCCATGGAATCGAACCAGCAGAAGGTTTTTCTGTCAGATATTGGTGTTTTATTATTTATAGTCTTGTTTAAGTGTTGCACGTTTTTCTCTGCATTCTTTAACCATGCGACAAACTCAACTAACTTGTTTGCGACGTCCTGGTTGACCTTCTTGTTCCTCACAGTGTCAAAGATAAATTTGTTAGTGTCATAGGAAATACCCACTGAAATGTATCTTCAGTCCAAACACTTTCACAGTTATCTTTTTGTATCTCCACTGTTGTTTAATATCATGGAAATAGGAAAATGACAATGTTATTTTTTCCATATTATGATTACATTTCGACCAATCAGAAAGCATTGACATAGTCAGCGCAGCTGCGGCCCGCTTTGGCCCTACCATCGAGCAGCTTGGGTATGGCTTGCTTTATTTGTAACGGAAAAACATTTGTTTGTGGTACAGCACAGTTCCTTGTGCCTGTGGAAAAGCGTCACTACAGATCCACTGATCTTTTCGATTCAACTGGAGTAATACACGTTAGCATAAGGCATTTATATTGTATTCATTTTAAGTGACTATCAAATTTACAACTCTGGGCTTGTCTGCATAGTTGTGCCCATGTGTCTATGTAAATGTTTCATCAGAGGTTTTCTTTCTACTTTCCATTCAGTTTTGATACAGTAGATCCTGTACATCTACCGATAAGTGTCAGATGTGTAAATGAAGTCTTGATATTTTGTACATATCTTGCATCCCTAGCACGTACGGTAACAACATACAATACTTTTATATGAATATAAATCCATTATAAAATCATTTGTCACCATAGGCTTACGAATAGTTGGGCTTGACAGAAACAGTGAATACTCCAGTGTTGACAGGTGTAACTCTGAGGCTCACAGACAAAAACATATCACCAAGCTCACACCTGTATTAACATCTTAACGGCAAGTTTCCCTCAAACAGGGCACATAAAAATAGGTTGTCTATTGACAAAATGGGGGCATGGATGCATACGCGTCCAGGCAGTTTTTATGAGTGTTCAGGGATCTGATTTTCTATTATAAATCGCTTCCATCAAACCACATCTCCGCAATGACAAACAACTACACAGAGCTCAGGCCTATATTCCCCATCTGCTGGGACAATTATTGAAAAAAGCCCAAACCATATGCGTATGCGTATGTGTGTGTGTGTGTGTGTGTGTGTGTGTGTGGGTATACCACACTGCCTTCCAATTTCCCAGGGAGAATTTACCCATAATGCAATGATGGATTCTATCAGTGTGGGTTTGGCTAAGCATGACTGGCTTTCTGGGGCAGAGGCAGAAATGCACCGAGCTTTTCCCCAAACCCTGCTAAAGAGATTTATAAGACTCATTTTCAGATAGCAAGACTTTCTGATTCTCTCTCCTGCTTTTGCTTTACTGATTTTCTCTTGCTCCCTTTCTTTCTCATCTCTCTCTCACTTTCTCCTCCACTGTTCTCTACCTCCTCTGTCTGAGAAATCAGTTAATAATTAAAAACATCATCTATTTACACAACATTAAAAAAAAGTGACTTGGGTTGTCTAAGCACTGTTACAGTTGAATGAGACTTGAGGTCTGATTTCTGCATCTTATTCATACTTTATTTTAGTTTATTCAGTGTATGTACAAAAGTATACAGATTGCTTTTCTAAGTGATCTGTATCAATTAATCTAAGGAGACCCCACTGCCGACACATTGCTATGTGCTATGTACTTGTACAATCTCCCTTGAAAAATAGTTTGGGCTTTGGAGCAATCACACATTAACCTATAGTCATTAGGCCTTAGCATCAATTAGAGGGCTATAAAGCACCCCCCAGCTCTGGACTGTATAGCAGTGTGTAGCTGTGTACCCAAAGACTCACTACACTTCACTAAAAGAAGTCTTTTTGTGAAAATTAACCCCACAAAAATCCACAGAGCTTTATTAAGTTTAATTATTTTAACTTGTGTTCCACTTTAAAGCAACGAATAAGGACAAGGACAACACTTCTGGTATTACAGGCATCTCTACAAGATTTTTTGGGAGACCTCCACGCAGAATTTCTTCATTTTCTCACATTCCCGCATACAATTACGTATCTGATGCTGTAAGGTGACTTACACTTAATACATGTATCTGGTTAAACCTATGCAATTTAACTGGAGTAATATATTGCATGAGCCATTTATATTGAAATAATCTGAAGTGACTATTAGCTGTGCGCTTTTGGGCTCATTGTCCATTTGTTTATGGAATATCTAAAGGTTTCAATGCAGTAGATTCTGCACATCCACTGATAAACGTGTCATGTATACAAATGCAGTTTTAATATTTTGTACATTTGTAGCCCTAGTACATGCTATAAAAATGTTGTATTTTTATATAAATATTAATCCATTATCACAAAAACATTAGTTAGTTTCTTTCTTCACGTTCTGTTCCACATAAAATCATGAGGTACTTTACTGCAACATGATTTGAGGTGGAACAGAAAAGTTGAATAAGAAAATCTACAGAGTTTGTGAGGTAGTAAAAAGAGGATACACAGCTTTATTAGTATTGCAACTTGTAGTCATAAGTAAAAGCAGGGGTCAAAAGCAAGCTCGCATCCATATTGGACACTAATGTCACAAAAATCTGAAGAACAGAACAAGTGTAAAAACTAGAAATAAGCAAAGACTGCAAAGACACAGCAAATTAGCAAAGTCAAGGTGAAGTATATTTGTCCTGCAGGTATATTTGGTTAAGCACAGGCAGGGTCAGGACAGAGCTGGAGATGAAGCAAGCCAATCCCAGAAAGGAGAGTCTATGTCCAGAACAGAGGTTTAATATAGTTGCACATGTATTTGTACCGAACCGTCACGGTACATGATGATGTCTTTCGGAGAATACACAGTACGACGGAGAAGACGTGATTGAAGTAATACGGAATCACAAAGGGACCAAAAGGCGCAAGTAAATCATAATCCTGGGTCGTAGTGTGCCACCTACTGGCATAACACTTCTGCTGCCTTACACATGTGTGTGTTTACTGGTTAATACACTGCTGTTTATTTAAAATAAATAAAAACAAACCAAGCCTCATTCTTTAGAACTTTTTGTTGCTTAACTTTGCTGTATCGCGAACCGTACCAAACCGAACTGTGACCCCAAATCCGAGGTACGTACCGAACTGTGACATCTGTATACTGTAACTATACCCCTTATAGTTGTTAATAGAAACAGTTCATTAAGTACTTCCTACAGGGAATATGACAGGAACATTAACTGATTAACTGATTAGTAAATGTGGTAAATGTGTCTCTGGCTGAGGAAAATATCCATTTGTAAACTGTCTATGAATGACTGGGGAAAAAATTACACTGATACTAAAGAAGTATAGGCACTTTGCCTATTCAGGAGGAGAGGACAGAAGATAACATTCATTAATCCACTGTTTTGGAGTTTGTATCGATCCACACCTTTAATAAGGCTGTGTGTGAGTATTCTTGGCAGGTAAACAAAGCACAAATTCTGCTAATATTTTGGAACATTGTCTTGTGACAGACTGCCAAGCCCTGTAACTTTGAGACAAGTTAAAATGATGTTTGAGATCCATAACTAATCATCAGTAACCTAATGCGCTGATGGCAAAATGCAATCAACTCTTCACAGCAAAATCCTAACCTTTTGAGTAATACCTCTCCAGAATTGGGGTCAAGCTCCCAATTAGCCCCCTTGATTTCAGAAGAAAAGCAGAAGTGTCTGCATTATTGCATCAGTTGTCTTAATCTAATTCTACACCATAGTTAGCCATGCCTTCTTATATTTCATTCAAAGCAAAAAGAGGACCAACACACAAAAATGTTGTGGTTCTAAAACAGTGGTCCTAAGTAAAGTAAAGTGGCCTAACACGTGAACACACCACAGCATGGCACTCAGTGTGAACAGTGTGAAATTCTTTCTCGGCATTTAACCCATTCACCAAGTGAAACAGTGGGCAGCCACCAACGAAGCACAGGGAGCAGCGTGTGAGGGATGGTATTTTGCACAAGGGGTACCTCAGTGGTGCCACAAGCAGTACTGGGATTGGAACCCACTGTCTTCTGATTGCCAGCTGCCCCTGTGAAAAAGTTTAACAGCTGTTGTCTAAAGACCAAAGATAGCCAAACAAAATTCAGTGTCAGAAATCTAGGATGACCATCTCATATTGTGTTAGTGCTATGACCTAAATCTGACCAACCAACATGAATGTAACATCAGATGATGCACTGATATAGCTGTGCTGATGGATGATTCAGGCTGATGATTTTTCTTGCATACTGACTTGCGTTGTAGCCTACAACTTAGTAGGTGTTATCACTGTATCGTCTACATATCAAACTTAATAAAGTTTATTAGACTCAAGTCTCACAGTGTGGCTTGCATTAAACTTCTGAAATCTTAACCCAGAAGCACACTTGTCGACTTATTCTTTTATAAAATGATGATTTTCAATGGAAACTGGTCCAGTGATGTTGCTAAGCAATTTAGGCGTTTGAAAAATTTGAAATAATAATTTATATTGCTCAATCAGGATTGCTTGGTTTTAAATTAAATTGTTCAGTAACTGAACCTAAATGGGCCTCACAGGTCATTCGGACTGAGCATGATACTCTTTAAAACTCTGGTTCTTGAGTAGAGAAGAGGGAGCTAGTGAACGACGGAAAACAGGGAGAGAATGAAAATCAGAGAGAGAGAGTGAGCACATGTTTTATTCAGCACGAAGTAGTGGCAGTTTTGTTTGTGTTTTTTTTCAGAGTTTGTATGTTGTTTATTTTGAATTAAAGCTCCGTTGTGCCGTCTGGGTGCCTTCCTGGGTGAGTTTATGCTTCCTGGCCGCCGCTATACATGTATGTGTGTATACACACTTTGTTTTAGTGTCATTGATCTATTTTTACAGAGTGGAAACAAACAATGAAGCTGGAAAGAAGTTGCAAAGAAGAAGTTCCATCTCAAGTGCAATTATTTGGGGTGCAATTTTCTGAAAAGCTCTTTTGATGTCTGCAGAAAAACACTGATATTTAAAAGAGGCCTAGAAACGTTTCACTGAAAATAAGGCAGCCTTGAAGGTGTAACAAACTCATAGTGCTGCAGTAAAATGAGCTCTTTGACTTCAGACTCAAGACATAGTGTTGTTCTGTATATTTTTATTAGTTTTCAAATAGTTTTGTCTTTTGTTGGCTTGAAAATCAGCAATCGCTGAGGCACAAAGCCCTGGTAACCCCAGAAACCTCAGTAACCCAGAAATGGAGTGCTGTACTGTTTGCTAGGACTCTTGAGAACAGGGTCCAATCTGACACCTGTTCAGCCAATCAGGGTGACACTTCTGGGACAGTGGGCAGGGTCAAAGGTCATCCCGCCTCTCAGTCTGAATCTGTCAATCATGCCAAAGCACAATTGAGGGCGGCAAACCCCTAGAGCACTCGGCTAACACGCTAACAGGTGTGTCTGTGTATGCAAGTGTGAGTGTGGGTGGGTGTGTGTGTGTGTGTATTTTTGATGCCACTGAAAGCCTTTTAAAAAATCAGAGAAGTCGTCTTCCACTGATCCACTGCAGGGGACTAAATACAATGTGTGATTTCTGCACCTCAAACATAGGATCTAAGCTTCACTGGATCTCGAATAGCTTTAGCTTGTTTAAACTAAATAAAAGATGCAGAAGCATTATTATACTCCCCAGTCTATTTGTTCATGCATTCATTCATGCAATACCTGAGATGCATATCCTAAAAATGCTGCATCAAATACCAATCCAACTGACATCTTTCAATTGCTGGAGGAAACTGGAGCTCCTGTTTGATATCCATGCCCCACTGTGCCGTCCCCAAGTCCATTTAAGTACATTTTAAAAATAGACCATATCGAATTCAGTGTTGTAGTGATATCACAATGCATACAGCTATCTATACAGGCCACAGCAGTTTAGCTCCACACATCCAAGCTAAAGCAATAGAGTGTTTCAAACTGGACTGATTTTTGAATTTAGAACAATACAAGGCAGTCAACTGGTAAAGAGGTTATTTACATCTCAGTCTCAGAGACACAGCAACAAAAGCATCCTTCTTAATTCTAAAGGATAAAGAGAGGAACTGCAAGAAAAATGTGAGTGATGAGTAGCAAGACCTGTGATATTACTTAGGCGCAAATACAGCAATAACAGTGTAGTGATAATAATCCAGTATGAATCATAGTGTGTGTAGTTTTTACAGTCTGGCAGTCATAATAGCTTAGTGATAATAATCCAGTAAGATACTGCAGTGTGTCGTTATTACAGTGTGATGGTAGTAACTGTTGAGTGATAAAATCCAGTATGAACCTGCAGTGTGTGTAGTTTTCACAGCCTGACGGCAGAAACTGTGAAGTTATTTTAATCCAGTATGAATCTGCAGTGTGTGTGTGTGGCTTTTACAGACTGGAATTGATATGTCATGAAAAATTTATGAGGTGTGGACTATGGATGTAAACATGAGTTTTGATTTAGTCCAAACACAGACTAAAGAAACAAAAAGGTTCTGAAACCACGGGGGAAACAACGCAAGGACAAACTGAAACACAGGCTTACCGAGGAAAACACACAGATAAACACTCGGGGAAACTGATCATACACAGGTAGGAACACTGATACAGGAGCATCAGGGGAAGAAACATGAAAGCCACAATAAACCCAGTAGCTTGGGTGGAGCTACTGAAGCACATGGTGGGGCAAAAAGGAGTACATGGAAGACACAAAAAAGAGAAGACATGCACATCACAAGGCAAACACTGAAAGCAAACAGGGAAAGAGAAAGCTAACAGCTGCAAGAGAAACACACACTACATGGACAAAAGTATTGGGACCTTTTAATTACTGAATTCAAGTAGCCCCTTGCTTCCAATGAAGAGCAATCCGAATGCTTCAGCCGACCAAGACATTTTGGACAACGTCATGCTTCCAACTTTGTGAACACAGTTTTTTATTAATCTATAATTGGATTAGTGGAAGAACTTAACTGGCCTACACAGAGTTCTGGCCTCAACCACTTCGAACACCTTTGGGATGAACTGGAACAGAGACTGCGAGCCAGGCCTTCTCGTACAGAATGAATGGGCACACATTCCCACAGAAACTTTCAAAACTCTAAATAAGGTGTCCCAATACTTTTGTCTATACAGCGTACCAAAAAGAAACACACAAATACGGACAAGGAAGGATGCACAAACGCTCAACGATATTGGTGATAAAAGTGAATGATCTTCTGTAACCTCGGTAACCCAGTGGTTCCTCAGCAACAGTAATCCAATCCACCTCACATTAATGGAATAGCAAAACCTGCCCTGTGACATTATCAGCGTGACACAATCAGTGACATGAACAAAAGTACAGTGTGTTTTTGTTCATAAATGTGGCCTGTGATGTAAATTTTAGGCTTCAAATCCCCCTCATAATATTATAAAACCACCCCTGAGAAAACCAATAGAGCTCCATTAGTGGTCGACAGTTATTTGTTTGTTGTTCAGCAACCTGATGTTTATTTGTCCACTACCTACACAGGAGGCCAGGTCCAATTCATTAGATCCATAATCCTTAGAATCCTTAAAAACAGTCTGACACTGGTATTTGTTCTTCTACATGCTTCGCTCAGCCACTCTCCGGACCCCCCTCCCTCTGCAGGTTTTCCCCACCCACTTGTGGACTATCCTGAAAGTTCTCCCTAAAACTAAAGAAATTTGGGTATTTTTGTTTTTTATGGGTATTTGCATGTGACATTATTTAAAAAACCCAGTATGTCTCTCGAGCTCTCGACGAAGGCAGTCGCAGTTTGAAATGCACCGTGAAAACTGCCTGCAACTCTTGTAATTTCCCCATGGGGATGAATAAAGTATCTATCTATCTCTCTATCTATCTCTCTATCTATCTATCATGTTTTTAAATTACAGTACAGTACAATTACTATATCAAATAGGAACACCAAACAAAGCTCAGCATGACGTCTGAGCATCATCACAAACTGGGGGAACTTCTATATATGAAGATCTTTTGCCGTTATAACAACGATTTACCATTTGTTGTGCTTTCAGTACAGATCCATGCCGCACATGTTGTGGTTACAAGCGACAAGCGTCAAAAATGATAGGTTTTAGGTCACCTGTTTCTCTTGCCAGACAAGGGCTCCTTCTTCTATCAGCTGCTGTTTGAGAAGTAATCCCTCGTTCACAGCTTTCATCCTTTCTTCTAGCTCCCACCTCTCTTTCTGCAACAGCATCCTTCAAAAAGAAAAGGTCTGATGATAGCTATGTTCACCAATACACACCCCTCTGTTTCTCATTGTGTCTCAACTTCATCTCTCACTTTCTTATGCACTTCACCCAGTTCTCACTGTCTGGATGATCTATGCTTCTACACTCCCTGGCCACTTTATCAGAAACATCTCCCTTGTAGCTAAACTTTACTGGTGTACAGTTACAGATTGTAGCCCATTGGTTTGTTTTAGCCAGATTCTGACCACTGGGGTATATGTGATGGACAACTCTTAACATAACACTGACGTGTGTAAAGACCCACCATACCACTCTGCCAGGTACACAAAACACACAACAATGTGAGTCTCACTGTAAAGTGGCCCCTTATAAACCACGTGAATAAACCACACCAAACAGTGTGAACAATGTGTAATTCTTTCTCTGCATTTAACCCCTTCAACAAGTGATGGAGTGGGCTGCCACCAACGGTGGCACATGGTCAAAAACTGCCGGAAGATGAATGGGGAAGGGAGCTGATATACTACGGAGCAAGAGATGAGCATTTATAATGCACTCTTAAGGTAAGTGGAATAAATGGTAGGGATATTCAATAAGGAGCGTATACAAATTGCCCTCTTTCTGTGTAAAAGTGCAACAAACACTGCAATGCTCACTTTTCTGCAGGCCCAGTTCTAGCTGCAGGTAGTTCCAAATCAACAGCGGTGTCTTTAGGACAAAGGGGCGGACTACCTAACACAGAGACACACTGACCCCTGCTGTAGAGGAGTGGTACTACATATAACCACATGGCCAAGATGCAGTAAACTCACTTTCAATTCAACAACATGAACTCCTCACACATGGCTATAGGTGCTTTGGGGCAGCTTGTATCCTAGCGGTTATGGAGTTGGCCCTGAAATCAGAAAATCGCAGGTGCAAATCCAAAAGGCCCCTTCATCCTGTGTGTCTTCCCAGAGGACTATTGATTAACCATCATCTCCTAGAACCTCAAGTGGGAGCTAAACATCAGCTCCCTCATCAAAAATACTAAGCAATTCTATCAGCCAGAGTCAATGATGGTCCATCATTGAGTCCATCCTCACCTCCTCCATCAACATTTGAAACACAGCGCCACTGCAAAGAACAAGGGCAGCAACGGTGTATCAGTAGTTAAAATTATTAATAAAATTATATCATTGAAAAATTATACAGTCAGGAAAGTTTGCTGTTGAGCCCTCCAACCAGGGACACAAACGTTTTGAGACACTTCCCTCTAGAAAGAGGCTGTGATCCATCAGGACCAAAACCTCAGGAAGAGTTTTTTCCATCTGCAACTGGACTTCTCAACAAAGCTTAGGATACTTTGCACATGGAAGTGTAGCCAGGCTGTGTACTTTGCACATATCATGGTCACTGTTTACATTTGCAGTTCATTTATACTGACAGTTTGTTTATTTAGATTTCTATTACATTTGTTCAATTTATTTTATTGCTGTTGCATTACACCATTCCTTTTTTGTAACAAACTTGGCAATTAAACAGATTCTGATATGTATCAGCCCGCACTCGGAGTACACCTTTGACCCACCCATATTTAATTTCAGAAACAGGTCACTGTTTAAATTTCTTCAGTTTCTCTCACCTGCATGTGTCGGAGCACTGCACTCGGCTGGTGTACTCATCTGATCCATCACAGCAGTCTGCAGAAACACAGGAGAATCCTTTACTACTCTATTTAACCTGCAAATACTGTGGAATCCATCTGTACAGCATATGTGTTAGACTCCCAGTGTTGGAGAGGCACAGCACTGTAAAGATTAATTAACACATCTGATTTAACCCAATAGCTAATTAGTAAGCCTTACATGAGTTGAGCTGAGTGTAAAGGAGCAGAATGAAGACATTACAAGGAATAAAACCATTTTAAGACTAAAGAAGCATGAACCATACTCCTACTATCCCCTTTTCAGTTTATATAAAAGACAAAATTAGTCAACCATCAAAAAATGTGCTCTAAACATAAAATCTCACCGGAACAAGCTTTTGTGTCTGTAACATTGGTCTCCACCACACAAACACTATGTTTTGTTTATTGTTTTAGGTGTAGACCTCACACTATAATGATACAATAAACAAATATATACACTATATGGACAAAAGTATGGGGATGCCTAACCATTACATCAACAGGGGTTTTAATGATATTGCACTCAAATACATAGACAATATAGAGTTGGTTCTCCTTTGCAGCTCCAACAGCTTCAACTATTCTCGAAAGGCTTCCCAAAAGATTATGCAGTTTCTGAGAGAATTTGTGCCCATTTATTCTGCAGAACGTTTATAAGGTCACAATCTCTGTTCCAATTCATCTTAAAGATTTTGGATGAAGCTGAGGTTAGGGCTCTGCGCAGGTCAGTCAAGTTATTCCGCCCTGAACTCATTGTCTTTATGGACCGTGCTTTGTGCTCTGGGGCAATAATGCTGGAATAGAAACGGTTCTTCCCCAAACTGTGTCCACAAGTTTGACTTGACTTTGTCCAAAATGTCTAGGTCAGCTGAAGCAATAAGATTAAGCCCTACGCTGGAAGAATGGGGCCTAGCCCAAACAGGTTTGTCCCAATACTTTTGACCACATCGTACATCAAAGTAGAGATGCATAGGGAAATGTTTTAGACTAAAAGCCGTATTTGTTTTCATTCTGAAGTTCAGGTTGTAGAGTGTTACACACATAGGTATAAAACAAAAAGTTAAATCACTAAATAAATAAAAAACAAACAAATCAATTGTCTTTGTGGATCAGCTTTTGTGTGAGGTACATACGGAAGAAGAAAGCAAACAATATCAAATATTTTCCTATTTAGTTAATATTAAACAGGAAAATCTGTAATATTTAGGTGCAGGATATAGGAAGGTATAAAAACGCTGGGCACTGTGGTATCCTCTGTAATGCGGTATAATGCGCTGATCTACTGCATCAGTAAAGGACTCACCACAGATGCCGTCGTTGACTCTGGAAGATGGTATATAATGTGGACGAAAGCCAAGATTCACACAGTAGAAACGTCCATTAGGGCAGGCTGCAGTACCTGAGAAAAATAAAGGGACAGTTTAACAGTTTAGAAAAAAGAATGTAAGGCTACCAGAATAATGAGCCCCTAGTTAAAACCTTGATTGTCTATAGATTGGAAACTTGATTCAAAATGGTGTTTGACTAGTGATAAACGACCTGTGGTGCAAAACATGTCAAAACATTATAGCACATTCATTCATTCATTATCTGTAGCCGCTTATTCCTTACTAGGGTCGTGGGTACCTGGAGAATATCCCAGCGTCTGCAAGCACAAGGGAGGAACTCACCCTGGATGGGGCGCCAACCTACTGCAAGTAGCACACACATGGGGTATGTCCCCCCCCCCAATATCTCACAACCTCACACCTACAGTCAATTTAGAATCCCTAAATCACCTGCCATGCAAGTCTTTGGACTGTAGCAGAAACCGGA
>JBBPDE010000083.1:520888-535256 GCA_037974605.1 Nannopetersius ansorgii | reverse complement strand
GTGGAGAAGAGTGTCAGGAGTGATTTGTGTGGTGGAATGGGTGGAGAAGAGTGTCAGGAGTGATTTGTGTGGTGGAACTTTTTTGGAAACAGGGTTTTTTGGAATCACTCTTTTGGAATCAGGGTTTTTTTTCATGCCACTCTTCTCCACCCATTCCAGCAAACAAATCACTCCTGCCACTCTTCTCCACCCATTCCACCACACAAATCACTCCTGTCACTCTTCTCCACTCTTTAAACCACACAAATCACTCCTGCCACTCCTCTCCACCCATTCCACCAAACAAATCACTCATGACACTCTTCCACCTTCACCAGCTCTACTCCCTGCATCCTCACCATTCCACTGCCCTACCTCTGATTCACACAAAGGTATTCTGTCTTACTACTGACCTTCATTCCACTCCTTTCCAAAGCATATCTCCATTTCTGCCTAAAATGTGAACTTCAGGTAAAATAGGTGCCCCCCATTTGTACTACATACATGCACTTTGATGTTAATGTATGAAAGCAGTTAGAAATTACAGTACACCTTGAGTAAATCTATTGCTTTTATGTCCCCATCAATTTCAAAATCAAACACACACCCTTGGAAATATGCAGTGGTAGACATTTTTAAGCCTTTGCTTGCCACATGGACTGATTTCTAATTGGAGACCAAACCTTTGATTAATCTCTGCACAGCGTGTTCATCAGGATTTTGTCTCAGTGTAGTCACACACACACACACACACACACACACACACACACACACACACACACACACACACACACACACACAAACACAGACACACACACACACACTAGATGTCTTACTATAAGTCTAAGGGTCAAATAAGATCATGGGACAGTGCGGGTCAAAGGTCTGTCCCAATTCTCCTGCCATAACCGAATTAACTTATCAGTCCTCAGATCATTTGATCTCTCGTCTGCAGATACAAGAGTGCGGCGATATCAGAGGGACCTTTGACTTCTCCGCTTACTGAATTCTGATAAAAGGTTAAACTGTGTGAAAAGAGTTGCATTGCAAGTTAATTCATAGGCTTCAGTAAAAAATTTTAAAATGCAGACAAATCAAACACTTACGCTTTTTTAAGCGATTTTAATTCTGATGAACATGGTTTTTGACCATAATTGAGGAATTCCTAAGCTGTTTAAAATGTTTTTCCATTTTTGGCTTCCAGTGTTCCATGTTTTATGACCATGGTCATTAAACATGATGACAAATGTACTTTCTTTCAATGACGATTTGTTTAATAATAAAATAATAATGCACTTTTAAATTCTCCTACATCTCCCTCTTACACATGCTTGTTTATGCAACTGATTCATTTTAAAGGTTTTCCAGCTTATCTTTTACCAATAAATCATTTTGTAACCTTTGAAAGGCTCTGTGTGATTTGGCATTTGAATTGTTTTGCTCTTTTTTACTTACCTAATCATCAGAATAATTAGTTTATTATTCAATGACTTTTATGAATGACAGTGATATTTATAAAAGAATTTATAAAAGAAAAGACAGGTAGTTAATCTTAAACAATTCCACAGCTTTAAAACTGTGATTATAAATGTCCAGGTGTGAGAATGTATTGCTGCACTGAGAGGCCGTTGTTCTGAATTGATTAGTTCTGCATCTAGGCAGGTGGCGCTGTAATGGATATAGACCAGATTTACTCTCCTAAAACTGACGCACATGTGAATTAAGGTGAATTATGTTCCTGTCATTTACTACCGATTGTCCCTGTGGCTTTTATAGACCTGTTCACTTTTGATGAGTTGCCACAGCAATAAATGAACGCTCTTTCTTTTTTCTTCCAGAGTATTGGGCAACATTAGAGTCTGGCATGGTTTTATCTTTATGTTCTCTGGTCCAGACTGAGAGTGACCTGAGCTAAAAGTGACCACATCATCAGCTGGATAACGGACAGAGATAAAATAAAAAAAAAAGTTCCTCCCTCACTTTATAAAAGCCGGGAAAGAAAGAACAGCAGATTCACCTTCAGCCCTCTCTCCATCGTACACTCTCTCTCTCTCTCTCGCCCTAATCCGGCTAACATGGCATTCAATGGCGCATGGAAGATCGACCGCAACGAGAACTATGACAAGTTCATGGAGCAGATGGGTAAGTGTGGACATGCTGGAGGCCAAAAAGTTAAAGGCCATAACGCTGTTAAAGCGGAGGTTCTTCACAGGTTCTGTAGTAAAGGCAATGGTAAAAAAAGGTTCCACAAAGAGTTCCTTGACCATATAGAAAACTTTGGAATGTAATTCACCTTAATTCACATGTGCATCAGTTTTAGGAGAGTACATCTGGTCTATATCCATTATATTATATTGCATTATACACTCCAAAGTTTTCTATATGGTACCAATAAATGGTTTTTGTATGGCACTGCTCTAAGTACTCTTTGTGGAACCTTTTTGACCATTGCCTTTACTACAGAACCTGTAAATAATCCCCTCTTTAAACATGTATAAAATAAGATTGGTATGAAAAAAAAGAGTTTTTTCAGGGTTTCTTCAGTAAAGAAAATGGCCATACATAGAACCGTGATAAATTAAAGACCAGTCTGCAGGCTTAAATTGTTCTTTGCAGTTGTGAAAAAGGTTTAAACTTAAACTGCAACAATAGGTAAATTGTCAATTGTCATCGAATGGGGGCTCGGAAGCGGCGGACACCACCCACTGTAAGTTTTGGTTTATTTATTTGTAAGGTTTGTGTTGATGCTCGAGGTGTCAGACGTCATGCTGAGCTTGGTTTGGTGTTAACTGCTACTGGGCTTTTTAAAATTCTTTTATTTTAGATCTTAGAAACAAACCAAAGAAACCGGTTTCAGACTGATTTAAACTCAAAGCGTTAGAGGGGACAAACACATACAGGATTAATGGATGAGCGTACATTAGGCAAGAGAGTTTTTAGCCACAGTTTTAGCCACAAACAAACACACCATACCAATAATGCTAATCTAAATGTATGCATCATTGGCTTTGCTGGAAAGGAAGTGTGTGTAGGTTGTTATGTTTGGAAAGCAACATACGAGAAAGGCAGTAATAATGATCTTTGGCTTGAAGCCTGTTATTGAGTAAGCGCAGCATTATACATGTACTGCATAATGAAGGTCCCTCCTGACCTGAACCTCAGATTAACCTGCTCATCTGAGGCACTAACAGCACAGAGGGCAAACATATTATTTCCACATGAGTAGACTTTATTACATCAACACATTCACTGCTGAAAGTAAGTGAACTAAGGGATGAAACTGTGTTGATGCAACATAATCTACAAATGGAAATGATGGTAATTCAGCCCAGCCCTTTTGCCAAGCAGCCAAATTACTGAGCAGGTCATTTTATGGGAATTGAAATTAAAAACGACTTTGATACACACTCATTCTGTGTTATATGTGTACTTATATTGCCACGCTTCTGGGGACTGAGGGTCCATGTGGGTAAAGTAAAATGGAAAAAAAGACTTCTAAGTGTTTCTAAGTATTTTCGCATGTATGTTTGATGCCTACATTCATTTTACAGATCTCTATTTGTAGTCCAATGCAATGCAAGACTGAACAGCCCCAGCCAAATTACATTTTTGTTCAATACAATTAAAATGTAATAAATTATATTACATATTAGATTTGCCATTTAACAGGCTGGAAAACATAAAACATGAACTTCAAAATGTGCCTCAAACTTTCATTGTTAAATTCAGTAAATAAACAGTAATTGTACATTAAAATGTTTATCTGCACTAAGAAAATTAATAATTTGATCAATGTCAGGTATACAGTTAAGGAAAAAAGGTGATACTCCTGTACTTCATTTTTAGGATCTGATTTTGATGCTTTGTAAAGAGAAAGTGAACATGAATCAAATGTATTATTCTTAGTATTATTAGTAGTACTACCAATCGAAATAGAAACAATGCACAAGAATAATACATTTTTATACATGTGTATGTGTGTGTGCAGGTGTCAACATAATGAAAAGAAAGCTGGCTGAGCATGATAACTTGAAGATTATCATCGAGCAGACCGGGGACAAGTTCATCGTAAAAGAATCAAGCACATTCAGGACCAAAGACATCGAGTTCACTCTTGGAGTGAAGTTCGATTACTCCCTCGCAGACGGCACAGAACTGACTGTAAGTAGAAAAATTAATGATCCACAGCCAATAATCAATCAATAATCTAGAATCAGTACAATCAATCATGGCGACAGGATGGAAAAACACCAGCAAGATAAGCTCAGCAATGCTAAAATAATCTCTGACCTCAGTTCTTCAGTTCTTTATGAACTGATTTAGTTGTTTTGATTCAAGTTCTAGTTTAGTATCACCAAAGTCCACTTTTTAAATATGTGTCCATGATGGCAGCTTGGCTATATTTGTGTGCGTGTGTGTGTGTCTCAGGGTACATGGGCGATGGAGGGAGACGTACTGAAGGGCGTTTTCACCAGGAAGGACAATGGCAAAGTCCTGACCACCACCAGAACGCTGGTGGGAGGAGAGCTGGTACAGGTGAGAGTGAAATTCTGATGCGTCACAATACATTTGTATAAATTGCTGAACATTGTTCTCAACATTTAAAGGGTGCTTTGAGATTTTAAGATAAAGTAATTCTGCGTCATTTGTATTGGGATGGTCATCATAAAGTGCTAACACAGAGGTGTAATTATAGTTTTTATTTGGTACACAAAATCTACAAATGTATGACTTTTTTATTATCCATAATATCAGCACTGAAAATTGCTAATGCTAGATAAATGCTATCTAAAATTGCTAATGCTAACAGAAAATAGTTTGGCCAGACTACTTCTCTACATACCTTCCAGGGATTAAAAGGCACACAATGTGAACTGTTCCAAGTTTTAGTTAATATTGAGAAACAAAATAGAACAAAGCATATTTTCAGTATGTAAAATAAACGGCAGCGGTCATGTAACAATGACCCTTGTTCTCTAAAACTCGGTCCTATTGTCGTATGGATGGTATTCTCACATTCTCAGACACTGTTGTGTTGATTCTGCTGTAAGCTGATTCAGTGTTTTCTCTGAACAGAGCTACAACTACGAAGGTGTGGATGCCAAGAGGATTTTCAAGAAGGCATAAAGGAAGTGGACGTTACTCAGAAATCTGGGACTGTAGTGGCTTTTTCATGAACCACAAGAAGAACCGGGCAGTTTTTGTAGCAGACTGTACATGAAATTGTCACTTGTTGCCATTACCTGTTCTGTTGCAAATAAATGTATGAATGTTTTAATTTATCTTGGTATAGCCTCAGTTTTTTGCTTTATGTCTTTATGGTTGGAAGAATTTTCCAAACCATACACACATAAATGCACCACTCTAAACCAGAAGAGGGTGCTCTACCACAACTCTTTATAATCTATGGCTGATCACAGGACCTGAAAAGAAGTGAGCATGTAAACAGAATCCTGTTTGTTTACTGTAGAATGAGTTGATCTGTCTCATACGCCTCGCTACTGGTAAGAGCCTGAAGACGTGACAGAGTACAATTCAGAGTCACGATATTTAGTGGTTTCACATTTAAGCCTTTCAGAGTTTAGAGAATCGGATTGTTTGTCAGTTCTGTTTTAGAGAATAAATTTAATTGAGGCAAAGAATCGGATTCAGGTTCACACAGACAGCATCAGATTGCAGATTCATCAGCCTGTGTGATTTCAAATTATTTCAATGATGTCTGTCACTTTTGGTTCATTACTTCTATTCATTCTATAAGTATTGCAGTATCATTTTAATCGTATTGAAAATTTTGTTTGGAAGCAGATTCAGCCAGGAGGAGCTCCGTCATTGATTACGCCTTTGGGAGCTGGATTGAAAGCCTTACATGTTGGGTTAACTAGTAACATGACTGGAAAGAGGAAACAACAATGTTTATTTACAGTGGGTGGAGAGAAATAACTTTAGCTGCTAGTTCCTGAATGTAAAGCTGTAGTTTAATCTGGTTTCAAATTGTTCTAGCTACAACCATGATTGAAGAGCAGTGGTTGAGCAAGTTTCAGACAGATCTAGATACATCAATGACTTTAGAGTGTTAGTGTAAGCAGGTTTAGACAGTTCTAGATACGTCACTGACAGCAGAGCAGCAGTGTAAGCAAGTTTCAGTCAATTCTGGAAAAATCAATTACTTTAGAGCTGTAGTTTAATTAGATTTCAATCAGTTCTAGATACATCACTAACACTGAGCCGTAGTGAAGCAAGTTTCAGTCAGTTCTGGTTCAGACTGTAGAGTGTTAATAGCTTCATGTAGTCTTACACATGTAGTTAATCTTGTTCGTATATAAATAGTTGTTAGCTTTGTGCTATCATGCTACTTCTCATAGTGACACTAACAGAAATTATCGCTATTGTAGCACATATCAATACCTAAATAAAGTTACTGATGGGCACTAATATCCCATGATGCAATATGAAACAAGAGAGGAAACTATGTGAAATGAATAGATACGTAGTAAGTTAAAGATGAGGTATGCATCTATAAAGCATCTAAAGTTTACTATCTAAACGAAATGCTATCTAACTTTTTGTTCAAATTCAACCACTGACATGGCAAACTCATGCTAACAAAAATTTTGTTAGCATGAAACAGAGCAGTAAGTTACTAACCTGCAAAAGTCTTAATTATTAATTACGACTAACACAGTCTCAACAGCATAAGAGTGTTAATCACATAACAGTCTTAATCACTAATTGTAAATTACAAAGCTACTCTCGCTAACTGCTGTGCTGGTTTGTGCAGTTTTAAGTGAATGGCTAGACTTCTGCCATAATCTTATACTACTGGACAGTACAAACCTTAGTCAAAAACTTTGTATTTTTATACACAGAGAAAACAAGATGTTTCAGAGAACAAGGTGAAACAGAATTATAGGTCTTTGTCAGAATTACAATACTGGCTCAGATCAGAAATGACAAAAATCACTAACTAAAAATATGATATGTCTGACAAGAACACCACACACACTGTTCTCCTTGTTACAAATAGCTCTACTAAAAGACAAAGAAAACATGTCCTCACTGTGGAGTAAATCAGCTAGCGAGGGTAATATTTCAGAAATGACGTAACTCACATACACGCACACACAGAACCGCACAGATTAATAATCTAATTTTAATTTTTCTTAAACACTGGCATTCCCAAGCTGTGCTGTAATATTCTTCTGACAGATGAAAAGTAAAGTAAAGCTATTTATTCTCACACAGAGAATAACCTCAAAAGCACACGACAGGACAGGTTTCTTTGTGATCGCACACATTTGTACTCCAGGACAACAGTATTTACGCACACCAGGTCTCTAAACCTCTCACAATATAATTACAATTCTTTAGAGGCTGATTCAGTGATCCATGGAATCTCATATTTCACCATTTCACAGTTCTATTCAATTGGATTATTGTGGGATGATTTACAAGCACACCAGCACATCATTCAAATACACAGCCGTAGTGAATGAATAAATAAATAAATAAACTAACACAACTTAAGTTTTATTTTACTGTAAGGAAGTAACAACAGTAAAACTCATAATGATTCAGTTTGAATATAATTACTTAACAAATTATTAAAAATCTTATACTTTAGCACAATTCAACTTGTGCGAAAACGCTGTAAAAAGGTGGTGGTGGTAGCTCAGTGGGTAGGATACTTGCCTCCAGACAAAGAGGTCACAGGTTCAAATCCTACCTTCAGCACCACCACTGGGTCCCGGAGCAAGACCCTTAACCCCAAGTTGCTCCAGGGAGACTGTCCCCTGTAGTTAGAGAATGGAAGTTGCTTTGGATAAAAGCGTCTGATGAATGCTGTAAATGTAAAAAGAATACGTAAAGTAACAGAAATTTACTAGTAACAGTTTCTCCAGTAATTTACTGTTTACTTAAGAGTTCTCATATATTTTATATGATTACAATACTTCATTGTATTTTTAAATAGTAGGCAGAAAATACTGAATACTTTTATAATCGATTATAATGGAATGTGACTCTCCAAAACTGATGCAGCTAAATCGCCACCTTCAACTCACAGAACCGCAACACACTGATGTAGTCTTACACCTCTAACATACACACACACACTCCAAAGTTACACATATGGCAACGACACCTCTTAAATGCGCTTGTCAGAAACGCGTCTGCATTTTCAACGTGACAAGTTCACGCAGTGGCCGGCTCCACTGGGAGTCACATGACCAAGACGTGTGACTTCAACAGAATGAGGATTGCGGCTATTCCCTCGCGTTTGTGTGTGTGTGCGTGTGTGTGTATAAGGAAATTGGTGCTTCCCTCTTTCTTCTCAACCCTTGTGAGTTTTTTTCTCTGGAGAGAAAGAGAGACTATTATTGCAGGAGGGCAAGAAGAGGACAGAGAGAGAGAGAGAGAGAGAGAGAGTAAAATAAAGATAAGGGGAAAAGTGAGAGATAGGGGAGAGAGAGTGAGAAAAAGAAAGATAAGGGGAAGAGTGAGACATAGATGAGAGGGGAAAGAGAGAGACCGAGAGAAACTGAGAGCGTTAAAGGAAGGTAAGGGGAAGTGTGAGAGATAGAGAAGAGAGAGGAGACACACAGAGAAAGAGAGAGAAAAAAGAGTGTTAAAAAGGGGAAGAGTGATAAAGGAGATTAAGAGAAAGAGACGGATAGATGAGATTACTAATGAGATTACTAAAAGAAAAAGAAAGAAAAAACAAGAGGGTGAAGGGAGAGAGGGAGATAGAGAAAGGAGAAAGAGCAAAAGAAAGACAAGGGAAGAGAGATTAAGAGAAAGAAATAGGGATAGAGGAGGGAGGAAAGGAAAAAGAAAAAGTGAGAGAAAGGACGGGGGAGGGGAGAGAGAGAAAGAGGCGGACACAGGGGAAGAAATGGGGGAATGGATAAAGGGAGAGTGATGCAGAGATAGAGGGAAATGGACAGAGGTGTAAAGAAGAGAACGATATGAAAGATGGATAGATTTTCACACCTTTAGAAGACAAAAACATGTTCAGTGAAGCCAAAAGAGAAAAGAGAATAACCGTAGCAGGAGCTTTGCTGAAGCGGACTGTGTGGATTCTAAACTAGTCTAATAGCTAAAACACACACTCGCACCACATCATTGTTCACAGGTTTCACTTCAGTTTGTTTATATAAAAACCGTTTTTATTAATTTTTTTTCCACAAAGACATTTCATACAGTTTCTTCTGGCAAAACACACTCAAAAAATGTTTGGGGAAGTTCCCATGTTAATATTACACGTTAAGCACGTTCACTGAGGGAAATGAACCATGAGGAAAAAGAGCCATGCCACAAGCATGCACAGGAATTAAACGATGGCTTAGGTTTCGAGTTCATCTTCAGCTCACGCGTTCGCAGGACCAGGCGCGTTTTGAAGTATTTCCGTTTGTCGTCCCAACACGAGGACCACAATAGCATCAGAGTAGGGAGAGAGACACATGAAGCTATTTTTAGACTTCACAAACACTGGATTGAATTCTTCTCTCCTTTGCTTCTCTCTCTCAGATCCAAAAATATTTGACACCCTTCACCTCTTCGGAGAAAAAAAGAAAAAGCCCTCAGATACGAAGATGACTTTTCCATAATGACAGGAAATGAACGCATGCTAATAGAGATGCTAAAAGTGGAGAAGCAGCACCGTCGCGTCGGCCGTAACGGCGTACGTCGACGTGAAGAACATTCACAAAGCCTGCCTCTACTGGACCAGCAACACATTCAACCCTCAGCTTCAACCCTTTGAAGTCACCTGTGGACAAAAACCCACTGTAGTTTTATAGAATTTTAATACGGTGGAGTGGAGAAATTGTGTCGAATGCATTATTTATTAATAATAAAGTGAAATAAAGTGACTTCTAAAGGTTAAAGAAAATAAAACTGTACTTTTACAGTAGATTTGCCATTTAACATTTTATCCAATCTGCTTGGGAAAAAAATGGGCAAATAAAGCAATTTGACTAAGAGCATAAAATTTCACTTTTTACAACATCCAATACCATTCTATCACTGCATAACTTGAGACGGTCAGTAGCACACAGGATTGATTATCAGATAAAAACCTGTACCATACAGCTAATAAAGACACTAGGATTCTCTGTGGTGCTACATTACTCTTCCCCAACGGTGTTGTTGCTCTAATGACATCCTCATATTGAAAATGTTACAGAAGAGAGAGCAGGACTGCCTTATCCACACACAGACGGCCCTTGCTGCTGTTGCTAAGGGGGATGAGATTTCCAAAGTGCTGGTGAAAATCCCATTCAGTCTAATGTGAGGCTGTAGCGATTACGTACCAGTTTAAAATGCTACACTACTGAACTGAACTGTGTTGTTCTTAATCCAAAGAAACGACCATGGCAATGTTAACTCAATGAAACAAAGTGGCAGCCTGGCTGCAAGAGCGTTCACAGAGATGCACAAAGTAAATGTGAATGTCAGTTAACTGCTGCCTAAGGGTATTGTGATTAAACTGGTACTAGCTTCAAATCGGGTTAATGGAATTTCCGCCAGCATCTGTGAAGCTTGTCCAACCTAGCAACAGTAGCTATGGAAAAGATCTTAAGTAGGCAAAATAGGCAGCAGAAAAGTGAGAACACATTCAGAGTCAGAGTCATCAAACTGAAATTCTCGCACACGTAACGGACGTCATCAGCAATCAAACACACGGCACTGAAAACATTCACTTGATTACAAAAATACTTCGTAATTTTTCTTTAAAATATCTAAAAATGTACAGCGTCATCAGTTCGGCGAGTCATGCGTCAACTTGATCAGAATTTTCTGGATATAATCGATGTAAATAGCAACAACAACAATAACAATAATAATAATTATAATAAAGATAATATGATTAATACACAACCACAACATTTTAATTAAAGGAGTTCCACGCATCACCTGTGTGGCTTCATCGTCACAATAAATTCACTTCCAACTCACACGTAGATGTGAAAACTGTGGATGAACAGGAACAGTGAGGCATTTTCAGTGGGAAAGAACATCTCTAAACATGAACGTTAACCCCTTAAACTCTGAGGTACCCTAAATACAACTGTCCTATCCAGGCTCTGCCCTCAAATGTGCTATATCGTAGCTGCTGTTGCTGGGTGGGACAAGTTTTACAGAATAACTGGAAATTCTATGAGAATATAATGAAAAAAGTATAATACTGTTTTAACAGCAAGCAATGTGCAACAAAAACACAATCAGATACTACCATTATAATAAATGAAGCAACACAACATATCTATTTTCAATAGGTCATATTGTATCACCCAGATCTTCCACCTCAGTAAAACATGGTTAAGTTGTCCAGAAATTAATGAGAAGTAACAAATCCATGAAGAGGAAGAGCTGGTATATTAACCAAATTGCTGGAAGTCACACAGTACTATTATTTTTGGTATATCTGGCAAATTGGTATATGCTTGGTTAGTGTAGTGGATAACATTGCTGCCTTCCAAGCAGGAGAGTGTGGTTTGAATCCTAATCTGTGCAGCTCATCACACTCTACCAGTTAGAGTCCTTGGGCAAGACTCCTAATACTACATTCACATACATCTGTGATACGTGAAAATTGTATGTTGCTCTGGACAATAGCATCTGCCAAATGCCGTAAATGGAAACTTACGTTACTGTGTTAAACCAGTGTAAACCAGAGACTCCCAGGTTGGAGCTGTTAGGTCTGGAGTATAATTTTGACTTGACTCAGAGATGTGACATTTCCTCCTGATGGTTTTGTGAAATGATACAACATTATAATGCTGACTTGCTGTTGAGACAAGCTGTACGCTTCATTAAAATATGCGCATAGTTCTCTCAAAAATGCTACATTTGTTTAGTGTTTCTACATAACATTGAGTTACAGGTTAAAATGCTATGCTACAATTGTGTTACTGTCACTAATTCAAACAGATTGGAAAGGATGAATTAGCCATCATGCTAAAATTAGCTCAGTTACACAACAAAAGGACCTGTACCCCATCTCTTTTAAGTGTGAACTTACATGTGCATATAAAATAAATGTTTTTTAAAAATTAACCCTAATAACGTTAGCACTGTACATTTGCATATTTTGACAAAGGCAGATCTGTCCACTTGTTTATGATACAGTGTTCTGTAAACCCAGCAACAGCAGCTATGACCGGACGGAGTGTAAATAGGTAGATAATTACTTAACTTAATATTACATTCTTAATAGATGCTGAATAATTTGTAGTATAACAAGCCTTAAGTGTCATAGCTGAATAAACAGCCTAGAATTTAAGGGGATAACTGTGTGCCCGTCATGCTGCAGATTCCAAAGGCAGCACAAATGCAGTGATGTTTTCAAAGCTAGCCTTGTGTGTACTCCTTTGATTAAAGTGTTCGTGGTGTAACAGTAGAAAAGAGAGTAGGGTGGGAGTGGGGGTTGTGTGATGGAGGCGGAGGTGGTCTTGATTTGCCCTGTAGCCTGAGGGGGCGTGGTGTTAACCTGAGGAGGAAGAGAGAGATTTCCCACATCACATTTCACACTGAACATGATTTCAGAATTTCTCTCCCTGTTTTTGTCTCTTTTTTTTCTCTCTCTTTCTTTCTTTCTCTCCCTCCCTCAATCAAGTCAACAGGCTACCGGTGTGTAATCAGAACAAAACGCTTCATGAGTTTTTTTTTTTTCGTGATATAAGTTGTTGTTTTACACATACACTAATTATGACTGCTATTTTCATGCTTAATATCACCTCCAAATGTCCTTTTTGCCAACTGACAGATATTATTCTTTTCAAATGTCTTTATATCCAACGTTGATACAAACATACATACACAGCATTTTGAAATGAAATCTTTCTAGTACTCCAAACGTTTTGTTTATAATGTGAAACATGAATTGAACAGAAAGTCCTCACCTGTGGTCCATGACTGAAGATGGTGTGTCTGGAGGCCCCTGGTTTTGGACTGCTGGAAGAAGAACAGATAGGAAAAAAGAGAAAGACAGAGAGAAAAAGAGAGAGAGTGGGAGGAGCGGCAAAGGAGCGGGAAGCTCGATCAAGGCCATCCGTGGCCACCATCACACATAAGGAGCCTAAAAAGAAAACAGAAAATAAGATGGAATTAGATAATAAATATTATTACAATATATTTATATATATATATATACAGTATATATATAATGTGTGACAATACAAATCAGTTTAACAATACACATTATGTCTGATAATTAAACTTATATTGTAATGCAATTTGTAATGCCAAATGCATTCAAAAATTTGATGTTTCCAGTTCCTATATAGTTTATCATTCTTTAATACCACTGCAGAAATAGCAATGTGATAGAGGGCAAGACTCAACTATTGACCATAATCATCATGTGGAAACTGCAATATAATTTATTAATAACAATTTATTAATATAATTTATGTATTAATAACATAAAGAGTAATCAAAATATAAATTCAGCTAAATTTCCAGTTATTGGCTGCCACCCTCCTGTTCTCCTGTTTTTGTTTCATTCTTTTAAAAGCCCTAAGGTGCCACCCAAACGCCCTGCGCCATCTGGCAATGCACCACAGTGCAAGACAACGTGTAAGGCACTCCAGGAGAAGGTTGATGTACTGGATATGCTCAGGGAAGGAAAAATGTATGCCGCTGTAGCATGAATCACGACGACAACGCGTTTTTTCACTATACGCGGGTGCTCTTGGAACATAACCCACAAAAAACAGGGGGGTTACTGTACTAGTACTAAAACTCACCACTATTTGGGCAGGAAAAATAAGAATATTTCTAAAACCGCCCAGCAGAAAAGAATTCATCAGAATTATTCATTTACGTGATAATTTTCTCTAACGCCAGAAACTTGTTCTGAACATGAAATCCACACATTAAGATGTTTTTCACCGTGTATGCTTGAGTTAGAGCTTACCAGGTAAGACATGAAAAAAAAACACACACTTAACACACAAAAATTCCTTCAACTCAGTCCTAATCTTTGCAATGAATAAAGTAAAGTGGTTTATTTTACACAAATTTACAGTTACATTTTTCTTTTTAAACCATTATGCTGCTTCACATATACAGCTAGCACATATAAAGCAAAACATTTTCAGAGCATTTCCAGAGAGTTTTATTTTGACTTTATACTATATTTTATATTGTTCTTGTCTTTGTTTCTCTATGTCTGTGCAGTCAGAGCATAAACACTTTCATCTGGGATCAATAAAGCTTTCTAATTGTGATTGGTAAAGGGGCATTTGGCAGGCACCCTTATCCAAGGCAGCTTACAATCATTAGTTAAAGGGGCAGTCCCCCTGGAGCAACTGAGGGTTAAGTGTGTTGCTAAAGGACATGATAGAATGTGTGTGTGTGTGTGTGTGTGTGTGTGTGTGTATGTGTG
>JBBPDE010000083.1:430542-450531 GCA_037974605.1 Nannopetersius ansorgii | reverse complement strand
CTCTCTCTCTCTCTCTCTCTCTCTCTCTCTCTCTCTCTCTCTCTCTCTCTCTCTCTCTCTCTCTCTCTGTCCCTCTCTCTCTCTCTCTCTCTCTCTCTGTCTCTCTCTCTCTCTCTCTCTCTCTCTCTCTGTCTCTCTTTTCTCTCTGTCTGGATAGCATACAGGCGTGGAGTGACAGGTCTGTAACGCAGAACAGAACGCAGGGCTTCAGCTCAGTGGAAATGCTGCTGTTGTTTCTTAATCAAACAAAACGTCCATCAGAATTTCCTCAGTCTGTGACGAGCTGACCAATGGGATCGACGCTTTTGCAGTTTCTAACAAGCATTTTGTCTCTGTTGGGCTTAAACCTCTAGAACAGAAGCTTAACTGGAGAATCGTAACTTATAATAAAAGCTCATTAAGATGTTTTTTTTTTCCTCAAAATAATTCGGGACTCTTTCACTTTCTCTGTACATCATCAAATCTCATAATCATCCTCTCTTTAACCCATTGACATGAACAGGCAGTTTAGTTTACTGTGCCTTTAAAAACGGCATCACTGAAGTGGACTTAGCTTAGTGTCCATACATGCAGGATGTAGCGAACACACACATACACATACACACACACGCACACACACACACACACACTGCAGACCCTCTAGTGTTGGTTTGCCAGTGTAGAAGAGTGACATACTGTAACTCACTGCAGGCTTATTAGTGCTGTCCTGCAAACATCTAGCCGTGGCTGTCAGAATACCAGTCATGCACACACACACACTCAGCCCCGGCAGTTGCGGAGTGAAGGACCTTCGGCTGCAGTTGCCAGTCAGAGCGGCAGCCGGGGCGAGCAGCCTATTGATTTTCCACTTAGCCTTAAGTAGTGTGTGCAGAGGCTAACGGCAGCTGCAGCAGGTATGTCATTATCAATGAGCCTGACGAGCAGCTATCACACACACACACACACACACACACACACACACACACACACACACACACACACACACACACACTCATATTTATCCCCCGAAAGTCCTTTCACCCAGACCCTACTTCAGTATTGACATGTCTGTGATCGATACTTCCAATTTGTCTGTCTCAACAAAACTGACCTGCTCTTGCCTCGCCCATTTTTTTAAATACACCAAAACCCAGGTTATGAATGTCTTATGTGTTCTGTAGGTGCATGAAAGGTAACTCTGCCCTAGGATACATCTGCTGTAGTGTCTACTTTTTTCCTCATGTTGTTGAGTTAATGATTGGAGGTGGGTGTTTTGGTATGTAATTGAGCTAAAGAATTGATCTGATATGTGGATTTCTTTTGTCATGTTTAAGAGCTTATTTCAGCCGAATGAGATTTAGCTTTCTTTTGTTGCTAAATTAAAGTTAATATTAGTATGATGAGATGCAGTTGTTTTTGTTGTGTAATGAGGCTAACCTTAGCACTTTAAACTGTAAACTGTGTAGAGACTAAACACATCTTAACAGTCTTGTTCGGCTGACGGCTGTTTTTTCCAGCCTCGTCAAAACAAGGCATGTCACAGCACTGTCAGAACGACACAAATCTCTCCCTCCTGCAGTTTTTGTTTCACTTTTTTCACTCAGCCGTCTCTCTTCTAACTCTTTTGGTATGTTTCTTGGACAACATTTTTTCATCTTCTTCGTTTTCTTCTTTCTCTTTTCATTTTTCTTTCTCTCCTTCTGTTTTCCCACTGTCTTCTCATTGAAATCACAGCACCTGGAACACATTAAACATTTCCCTACCCAGGCAGTCATTATCATTACACTCCCTCTTCTCTCTCTCTCTCTCTCTCTCTCTCTCTCTCTCTCTCTCTCTCTCTCTCTCTCTCGCCCTCTTTCTCTCTATCTGTCTATCTGTCTATCTGCCTGATCTTTTCTCTCTTCCTTTTTCCAAGTCTGTATATAAATGTGTCCCCCTTAAAGCTCTAATTATCATGAAGCTCTTTCAGCAGCTCACCTTCCCTCAGCTAATCAGGAACCACAAACTGTATCTATTGCTGTGAGTTGCTTTTTCCAAAAGGTTATTAAAAATCTAATCTAAACTGCAGCTCATCAGTTTATATCACAACACCAGTAATTTTTACACTGTGTTATCAAGAAAAAGACATTTGTTCCACAGTGCTCCCCCCCCCCCTCCTCATGTAGTCATTACTTATTTAGTTAACTTCTTTAGCTGGAACTGGAGTTACAAGGGAAACGTTGCTAACACTAGCAGGCCCTCAAATCTTTTCTATAAATGCATCCCCAAAACTTCCCTCAACCCGTTCAAACAGTGCCCAGGTCTTCGTTAAGGTGGTGCAGAATTGTGGATGTGGTTTATGACACAGTATGGCTTACTTCTGCACTATAATCAGCACTACAGTCTGCTGTTTCAAACAATACCAGCACTGCTATTTGCAAAGCATTTGTAAGGAGGACTGATCACAGATCAGAATTTTTCTATGTTTATGATAGTTATTGCCTCAATAACTAATTCTAGATCACTCCTGGTCCCTAAGAAGGATTTGTTTTACTGCTCACAAAAAGTCATACTGTGTCCTAAACCTAATCCACAGTCTGCTCTTCTGTAAGTGTGTTAATCAACGTTTTGGAAATAATAGTGTTCACGTTAGCTGTGGACATTAGTTTTGTTTTTGCTTTTATGTTTTATCTTAGACTTTACATTCTGGAGGCATTCTTTTCAAACTGCTTCAGTACCTCCACCCATCGCCAAGATGAAGTTATCCAGTCTGAATGGGGTCACTGATCCTGCCTTCTGAGAAGGACCTTCGTAATGGAACTGGAGGAGAGACAGAACTGTGTGCGTGTGTGTGTGGGGTGGTGGTGGTGGTGGTGGTGGTAGTGTGAGACTGAGAGAGAGGTAGAGATTTGCGATAGGGCAGCTTTAAAGTCAAGGCAAGCTGGTCTGAAGGGATCTTGCTTGTATCCTTCAATGAATTTGTTATCTGGTTCTTCGGCAGCCGTCTTTTCATTTTCTTGTCTTCACTGGGTGGGACAGATGTCGTTTTTGATGAACACATGAAGATTGGACATGTATGGTGATTTCTGCTCTTTGGGAGATAAAGCAGTGAGTGCCAGCAATGCCTTCCTCTGATAGAGTGCGTGATCAGACCACTCATGTACCAGACCTCTCTCAAGTTTAGGTTTGAGGGTTTGACTGTTGTGATACTTCTAATAGGCTCTTGATGTTCAACCTGGGCCTGGACAGAGGATGAGAACACATTACTAATATAAGTCAGAACCGAACTTACCTGCTTGTTAAGCTCAGAAAATGATTAGTGTTTCTTTCTCATGGTCATAGGATGGTTCTCCTTTGAGTCTTGGCTCCTCTCAGAGGTTCTTCAGGTACCTAAGAAGCTTCTGATTTTGAGGCCTGGTCCTTCTCAGTGGTTCTTCGTCTTGTTCTTAGGGAGCTTCTCCTTTTGATTCATGGTTCCTCTTAGTGGTCCTTCCTCATGCTCTTTGGGTTTTGCCTCCTGTGAAACTTCTAATGTTTACCCTGGGTCCAGTGTGAGAATGAATGCGCATTTTTAATTTAGTTAAGTTTCAAGTCTTGTCCAAAGTATTAAAGGCCTTTACTATTGACTGACTTCTTATTTAAACAGGCACACAGTCACTTGAACATTTGGAACCAGTGTAAGGTATAATGTTTGTGAGGCCTTCAGGATATCTACACTGAAAAAGTCTTCAGTGTAGGTGAACTACGAGCCTTTCAGCCACACACTGGGAGTTAATATGACAGTTCTCTTTTTTCCACTTTCTTCCTTTTCTCCTCTTTATTTTTTTTTTGGCTTGTTTAACCGTATTTTGTAAAAGGCAGCTGATATCGTTAAACTGTTTTTATTAAGGTGGAACATTAGCATGATGCATTACATTGCACCATATTGGCATCTGGTTGGTGTCTGCAGCTTATTGCAGTGGAGCATACTGGTATTATTATTGTCTCAGACATCTTTTACGATTAGGGCCAATTTCTTCTATAACAATAAGAAATGCAGGCATAAAACATGCAGTTACAATGTTATTAGGTTTTGGTTATTTTAGACCATTTTGACCGAAACTGATGAGGGGCATAAAATGAGGGGCATCCTACCTTTTTGGATTGAGGTGGGAATAAAAATGTTATAAACCAAATTAAATTCTTGTGTTGACACATGGACCACCCTGGGTGTATGTGTTCCCCCGGTTCCTCCTGCTCCCCCAACCTAGCAGGTTGTCGGGTATGTACATGGTACTGGAGCAACCTGGGTGCGTGATGATCCTGATGACAAATGAACCTCGGCGCAAATGCAGCTCCCAGCTGTGCATTATCAGGGAGGGCCACACCTCTGGACAGACGGGCCAAGGAGTCCATCTCTTCCTGTAGACGAGGAGGGGACGATTTGGGGCCTCCCCTCAGCCTGATTGATCTTCCCTCCATCATTTATCCAGTGCAGCAGCCAGCGCCACTCAGCCTGATGGATGGGGCTGCTGCTTCTGCCAGACTGGATGTGTCTGTGCGTGATTATGTGCACACCTCAGCTTCGTCGATACCATCAGCTTTATTGTGTGAATTTGACCTCATGTGAGCATGAATATGAAATACTGTGACCTGCTTGTCTTACACTGTACTGCCTTCCTCTATCAGCAATGCGTGAAGCTACTTGCGCGTTGGCTGTGGTGTATCAACTGCTGCTCTTCTGTCGGATTTGAAAGATAATTCTTGGTTGATGCCAGGAACCCTCAGGTGTTTTATAGAGATTAGCTGAAGCCCAAGCTCTGCTGGTATGCCTTATTGTAATCTGGTAGCTGTTACAGATTCAGGTTGCCCCCACTGGTGTCCTTCACGCTTTTGTACTCCGTAGTGCCCCGATTTTTCCCAGCTAATGACGCGTCCCGTCTGGAAGAAATGGCACCTCCACGGGGACCTGCTGAGTTTGGTAGCCCGTGACAGACTCTTAGAGGTGACAAGTGGATCAAAAGCCCTCTGATCCTCTTTGCTGCAAGTGTAAATGCACTAAAGTGAATCCGCAGTAGCTGAATTACTCTCCACTTGTTCATGTGAATAAGGCTAAATAGCCAGTATGTAAATTAATTTTGCCTCAGAAAACACTGGATGGGATCTCAGAAGAGAAGAAAGAATGAATAGAATCAGATCCAATAACAGGTCTGTCGACGAAATAGTGCTTCAGATGTTGATCATAAGTGAAGTGTTTCAGAGAGGTAGTAGCCTGGTAGTTGATGGAAGAAGTGTCAGTTTGGGATAAGTGTTGTGAAAGAAAATTGGTGCCAGTTCTGAGAATAATCTAATTTCTTTAATAGCTACCAGCTTCCAGAAGCGGTTCTTTGCATGATGCCAGAGAAGAACCTATCAATAAGTGTTTCTTTGGAGAACTGTTTCTGTGAATGTGCAGAACCACCACACAAAGGAGAGGTTCTAGAAAGAAACATTAAGGTTTTACATTAGATGAAGATTCTTTCTGTCTTTAAAAGGTTCATTATATTCACAAATCTCTTGATTGAACATACTTCATTATGGAAGCTAATGGGTTCTTCTGTGTTGCCACACAAAGCATGCTTTAAGGCACATTTTACATTAGGAAAATAAGAAAGTATTGTGTTAATTGATATGTTTTTACCATTTGGGTGAAGTTTACTTTTAAACCCAGTATATATTCCAGTGTAACCGCCCCCCCCCCTTATGCTGATGGGGTGTAAATAGTATTTACCTGCTTAAAGAGCTGATCTAAAACACTCTGCTGCACCCTCTGTCACCTCTGAATCCTCTTAAGCCCCTGGAGGATTCCTTTTCACGTCTTAAAAACTTCACTACCCCCTTTGGGCATCCAGAAAATGGGGCGCCACATTTTTACCCTTTTACCCCCACCTTCTTGTCCCAAATCCAATTAGAGATGGGACAAAGGGGGGATTATGGGGAGCTCGGCTTCTTCAGTGCCCCGTCACAGTCTCGAGGATGGAGCGGGGTGACAGCGGGGCCAGAGAGAGAGAGAGAGAGAACGAATGGGCATGATGTGTCTGCTGCTGAACCTCACCCTGCCCACCGCTCTGCTGCAGTATCAGTGTGCTGGGGTCTAGGTGGAGGGCGGACTGCTGGGGAAGGGCTGTCAGCATGATTTTCTCTGCACCCCTCATCACAGACACATCTGTCCACACAGTTTCCATCTTGGCCGAGATCCTTCTGAACCCATTTTTATCTTTATTTTTAGGAGTGTACCGAGGAGTGTAGCATTACTAAAAAGCAAATTGATAAATTCACTTCAGTTCTGGGCCAAAAATTGTGATTTCTATTAAAGATGTATAGTCTTGTGGTGTTTCTGATTTCTGATCAGCTCTTCTTAGCCACTGTTAGATGTACAGCAGGGCCAATAAGGAGCCAAAATCTGCCAGATTTCACACTCCTTTTCACTTGTGTCACCTTTGTCCTTCTCTGAAGAAGAGCAGGGTAAGATAAGATAAGATAAGAAATAACTTTATTAATCCTGAGGGAAGTTATTTTGTTATAAACATGCTCAATGCAGCAAGAGAAACAAGAGGAATAAAGATCTACTATACGAACAGTAGAATAGTTCAAATGTAATATCAAATAACTGTACCAAAGTAACAATATAACAATATCAGATAAGATAAAATAAATAACATAACTATTAGTGCAGGTGATTCTAAAAAGTGACGGTGCGCAATGAATAAAAGAGAGTAGCAGCATGTGATGGGGTGATGAAACAAACATTCAATAACATACATAATAGTAATATTGCACAATTTGAGTGATAAAGGTGACATTAAACATATAGCTCTCTCTCTCTCTCTCTCTCTCTCTCTCTCTCTCTCTCTCTCTCTCTCTCTCTCTCTCTCTCTCTTCCCAACTCTCTCTCTCTCTCTCCCCCACTCTCTCTCTCTCTCTCCTCCCCCCCTCTGTCTGCTGATCCTTGTTCTTATCTCTCTGTAATTACTTCTCTAATGACACGTTCCCTTCCTCACCTGTGGCAGGTTGGTGTAATGCGTGCTCGCTTGAAAGTGTTGCACTTAATGAACTGTTTGAAGATTTATAGAAGCTTTGTGTTGGAACACACACACACACACACACACACACACACACACACAGAGTTGCGGTGTTCTGTTTACAATTCAGCTAATGCCTCTTGTAAACCTTCCAGGTTTTACACCCATGTACAAACACCCTTAAGACACAGGGACATTTGCATGTTTTTGTAACATCAAGTGCTTTGATCCCCAAAGGTAAATACATTGTAAAAGTGACGTGCATTCTCAGGTAGTATGAAAAACATAAAGATATAAAAATTGTGATAGACACTATAATTTTTTTTATGTTTGTTCAGTAAAAACAAATTTAGTTAGATAAGCCTATAACATGTATAATTACTGCTGTAGAACAATTCTGATCAAATGAACAACCCTTTTGTTTTTTAAGCATGAAAAACTACACAATGGCATTTAAGTATTATTAAGTAACTTCTTATTGCCCCATTTGAAATGTTAATGCATCTTAAAATGCTTGTGATTAACTAATTCAATTGGAAATGTTCAGTTTTATGGATTTAAGTCAATATGTTTGGACTTTTGTGGAATTTCTGTTTGCACTGTTACATAAGTTTGGATATGATAAGTTAAATGTTGGTGTAAAAACATGTTTACTTTTTATAATCCACTCACCTTTGAAGGTGTAATAGTTCTTAGTACTATTCATGCTGTATCATTTTTAAGGACCTATTCTGCTTTCTGTGGCTTTAAGCAAACCAAAAGGCTATCTGTGTTTTCATAGCATCAACCGTTTAAATCATTAGCGTTAGCTCCATCTCCATGCTTCCTGCCCAAAGCACTGCTACTGAGTCTTTGTGGAGGCTTTAATGCCCCCTGAAGCATCCACAGAAAGGCCAAATGTTTAATGAGTCATTGTGTTAAAGGATTCACTTCTTCTCCAATTAACCCCCACAGCTCTGCGCCACTACTCTAAACCCACACGTCTCTGCCTCGCTCCCTCTAATTCTCTCCATCTCTCGCTTGTCCTTTCTTTTATTCACCTTTTGAAAGGCTAAGCTGTCTGCAGAAGAGGAGAGAGTGAAAAGGCTAACCTGTTGGCCAGCGCAGTGATGAGGAACAAAAGGGTTTTAATCCTGTCAGACTGAGTTCAGGCTAAATGCCTCCAGAATGCCCTCAGATTCTTCTGCGTTTACCAAACACACTTCACCTTCTGCAGGCTATCGCAGTGTCCTGGAGTTTATTTGTGCAGCAGATAGGCCTGGGTGTTTCACTCTTAAGAATAACAATTGTAAAGAAATGACTACAAAAATTAAATTTACAGAATTTTCAAGTCATAAAAACTAGACGTAAGCACAAACAAAATTCAAGCTTCAAAACGTATGTTACTTGTTTCACTCTGCTAGTGCTAGCTTCTTTAGTCCATGAAAGACTCAGTCGTATAGATCACAGTCGTACAGTGTCAGAAACCACATATTTAAGTCTATTGGAGATTACTGAACACCTCTATGTGTGTGTGTGTGTAGATTAGACATTGTTGGGCCAATGGCTTCCATTAGTTGTTAGCTAAATTTTTATTTATTTAATTGTTGTACGGTGTCCTTGGGTGACTTGAAAGGCGCCTTATAAATAAAATGTATTATTATTATTATTATTATTATTATTATTATTATTATTATTAAATTATACTCATAGGTCCAAGGCTAAATCTAAAAAAGCGAAACTTTGTCTTGAGTGATAAAAAGTGTTAGCGTATGTTTATACTGAACAGTCACTTTCAAATCAGTGGGTATGCATTTAACAGGAGACTCCAGTCCTTGGGTGTTTTTGTCCGATTTAAAAGTAGTAGTTAGTTCTTCAGATTATTAGTTTCTATTCTATTTGCACAATTTATGTTACAGTATCATCATTGATTTTATTACTAGTTATCACTACTTAAATGTATTTAATTAATTATTACTACTACAGTTATTTATTACTTATAAAGTAGAATCTTAATTTAGTGATGTCCTACATAAAAAAGGTATAATTTTTAACCCTCACAGTTCATTCTAGGTGTTTAGCCATTGAAACATGATGAACTGGGAGGAACTAGGCAAACGAGTTAAGTAAAATTCTACCAAATTAATCCTAAATGAATGTAACTGTGTATGTCATTTTTGCATTAGAAAAAACATCTCACATCTATACCATTTCTGTCTTTTAGTTGGTTTGCTGTCGGCAGTAACTGTCTAATATGTTGCACTGATGTGACACACATTTGACTGGAGTAAACTGAATGCAGCACTTTTTCCTCTGTAAGGATTAGAGCTGTTTTTCACATGAAAGTGTATCATGTGCCTTTTCAGTCTGGTGATTCTGACTCTCTCTGTCGGGGCTCGGTCCTCTCATGCTGAGAGTGTTTTTATAATCCTCCGGCTTTAAACTTTAAAGACAGGCGTTGTGAGGAAAATGTGACCATTTCTCTTTCGCTTTTTGTTTCGTGTCCTGCTATCACTCAGATGGAACAACAAATCCGGCCTAATTGGCTCCAGAGCACTGGTGGGGAAAAGAGCGAGTCTGCCGAGACCAGTGCCCTGATTGGCTGGGCTAAAAACATCGTTAGCCAGGCGGGCTTGCCCCGCCCCCTCGTTAATGTGATGAACTCATTTGGTGATGGGGAATGACATGTTGTGGAGAAAGAGAGAGAGAAAGTGTGTGTGTGAGTGGTTGTGTGTGTGTACTGTGTAGCATAGTAGTTAGATTCTCAAATCTTTCTAGCTCATTCCCCCTTTCGTGTCTTTGATGGTATATAAAGTGATAGTGTCCAAAATCCTAACCCCTCTTACCTCAAATGTAGTTACAAGGCTGATGTTTCTAACAACTACTAACGGATATAGTTTAGTATAGAAGCTTATAGCTTAGGGTTAAATCTTCATACATGTGCATATGTGCACAGTTATCTGTAGTGGACTTTGTAATATGTTTTGCAGCATTAGAGTAGTATAAAGCAGGAAAAAAGGGCAAACGTAAAAATGCGAGGGCCACATTTAGATGACTAGATGACAGCAGATCGTGTGGGTTGTTCTTGATATAAAGTGGTTTGTACCTTCCAAAACCGGGTCAATGGTGCCTGAGTTCCATTGAACGTCACCCCGTCTGGTCCAATCCCAAAAAAAGAGCTATTGGCGAACAAATTGCTGAAAATATTCATGCTGACTATGATAAGATGTTAGAACACACAGTGCATCACAGCTTGCAGAGCATAAGGCTGCTTAGCCGCAAATCAGTCAGAGTGCCCATGCTGACCCCTGTTCACAGGTAAAAGTGACTAGAATGTGTCAGGTGGTCAGAAAGTGAACTGGATCATGGAGGAAAGTGGACTGGTCTGATGAGTCATCCTTTCTTTAATGTTAATTGAATGAGCAGATGCATGTTTAATGCTTAGCTGGGGAAGAGATGGCACCACCATGCAGTATGGGAAGACAGCAAGACGACAATGCTCTGGACAATGATCTGCTGGGAAACCTCGGGTTTTGGAATTCATGTTGGTGCTGCTTTAACATGTACCACCTACCTCAATACAGCTGCAGACCAAGGACAACGCTTCACGGCAGCATTATTCCCTACTGGCAGTAGCCTCTTTGAACAGAATAATGTGCCCTGTAACACTGCAACCATTGTTCGGGAGAATGGAGAATGTTTGCTTTACTTTACATTTAAAATATCTTCAAAATATGTCACTCAGATGCAACTGTGTGTATGTGTATATAAATTGTGCCAGATTCTTGAGCCAGGACTAGGCTTACTCCTGTTCCTCAGCTTGGAAAAGAAACCTGGTGTCAAAAACACAGCGTTTTCACATTCAGCTCCCAGCATGCCTGTGCTACTAACACTCGCAGCTAAAAGGGGTGTCACATTCATGTGTTGGTAAAGTCTTGTCAAGGAGGCAGTGACACCCACCAGCTCTTTCATTTGTCGATCATGTACAGAATACACTGCAAAAACAAAAACAGCAACACACACATATTTCTACTGCTTCTCTTAAGCTGATAAAATCATACAGCACTTCTGTGATATTTTTCCAAAAAAAAACAAAACAGAAACATGTCAACTCCCATCAAGATGATGTGCTGATAACCCCAACAGTAATATGGAAGGTAAATTGCTGTGTTAGTCGTATACATTTCACACCTGTCCCCCTTTCATTTAAATACTGTTTCATGGTGCTCTGGATAAATGCGTGAGAACGGGCTTAACTGGGCACACACATGAATGAAGAGAAAAAACAGTTTTATTTGGGGCTTTTTTATGTGTTTTTTGTGTAACTTGCAGCTATGAAAGGAGGTGTGGTTGTAGTCTGTGCGTGTGTGTGCGTGTGTGCGTGTGTGCGTGTGTGCGTGTGTGTGTGTGTGTGTGTGTGTGTGTGAGAGAGAGAGAGAGAGAGAGACGCAAAACCTCTTTGATAACTAACCCTTTTTATTCCTATGAATTCTATCAACTTTTCCAATATTGCATGCTTGGGCGTTTGTGTGTGTGTGTCTGTGTGTGTGTTGATGTTGATGGATCACCGCTCTTCCTCCTGCTCATTAATTTCATCACCTTATCGCCCACGCCACTTCATCTGACCAAAAGCTAATAATAAATACCCCATCCGTTATCCTTTAACTCAGCTGCCCAGGCGGAAGAGCTTAATAACAGCATACAAATTAAACTTCAATCACTTCATTTTACTGCACGGATGCCGCACACACACATACACGCACACACATACTTCACCACATTAACCACCAGCAAGGGGCTTTTCCCTTCTACCTTTCTCTGTTTCTCCTCCAGTTTTATGTCACTGGTTGTATTAAAGCGGTAGTTTGTCAAAAGCCCTTACCGCCTCCTCCAGTTGAGCTGAGATGAGACATGTTAATGTGCTGTTTTCCTTCTTTGGTTTTAGCACTGAAGCCACAAGGCTAATGTGGCTAACAAGCAATAGAAGCTTTTACCCCACAAATTAGCATGGAGCCTAAATCATCACACGCTCTAATTCTAATACAGAGTTAGATTTTTTCCCCCATAATTCAATGTCTGTAAACTGTCACTCAGAATGGGTTGGGTGTGAAATGGTTCATGGTAAAGAGAAGACTCGTTACGCAAACATTTCTTTACAGTGGTGGTGAATGGGTTGGGTGTGAAATGGTTCATGGTAAAGAGAAGACTCGTTACGCAAACATTTCTTTACAGTGGTGGTGAATGGAACCCGGTGTATATCCGTTTTATTTTCTGTTACTTTACAGTGCCCTTCATGAATCCCTCCACCATGAATTTGAAAGAAGTAATAATACAAAATTATTCTAACGTGCTTTTGTTTGTGTCGTTGTAATTTTGGATTTTTTTTGCCAGGCCAGTGAAGAACAGGATGTTTTAGGCCATTTAGGAACTGGTTCATTTTTCACCAAAAAAAATCACTTTAAAGTTTGTAATGCAGGCTTATTAGGGCTTTATAAGCAGCTCTGGGTTTCTGTGTTAGGGGACTAGGGTCTGTTTCCTTTTTCTCACTGCGAGCTCCCTTATCGCTGCCTAAACACAAGTGTGCACGCTGCAGTGGCACACATAGTCTTCCCTCTCTCATTTATCTTACAGAGAGGGTGAGATAGTGCTCTCTCGCTTTCTTTCTCGCTCTTGCCCCCCCCCTCCTTTCTTTCAGGACGCATTTTCAATTAAATTCCATTCAGCTCTGTCAGAGACAGAGCACATGCTCTATACTCGCCGTCCCTGGAGTGTGGGTGCGGGTGGGTGCGTGCGTGTGTGCGTGCACCGCTTGGAGGATGCTGTTACCTCAGAGAGGGTCCTTTGCCAAGGGACAGCGTGTGCGTGTGTGTGATGTGTCCTTCTTCATCTCAGACTCATTTCTGTTCCTGACAGAGACAAATGACAGCACTCAGAAATGAGCTGCTACCTCCAAACCCCAAACAGGCTGAGTGCCTCCCAATGACACACACACACGATTCAAGCCTTTGTTGTCGTTTTTGGCATCTTTTTGGTACTCCTCTCAGAGCCTCAGAGCTTAAGATGAACCACCCCAGTTTTGAAATCTGATTGACCTGAACACATACACATATACATAAATCTGATAATCTGACTAAAATAGGTCTGTTTGGGTTGAATTTGAAGTTGTATTCGAAACTGGTTAATAATTGATGAATATTCATTTTTGTGGAATCATGCTCAAAGTCGTTGATGAGTACTGGATATGAAAAAGAATAGTTTTCATTCTAAAATCTGATTGGATGAGATCAGTTTATATTTATATTCAGGACTATGCTGTTCATTGAATCATCTTTGACTGTTGTGTCCAAAAAGAGCTGCTCATTGTTATTATTTGTAATGAATTAAAATCAATATTCAACACCAGTGTATTTGATATGTATGATTTTAAGTGTTGTTATTTTTTCAAAGTTACTTTTTGTGGCATATTTTGTATATTTATACACACAGTAAATACCCGCTTATATGCGGTTCATCAGTCACGACTTCAGTCTCTCGTGGAAGTAATAATAGTTCACGGAAACCCCTGCCCATCTGCAGAAACCACAGATATCCTCCACATTTTTTTTGCTTTTGTGACGTCCAAGCTTTGTCAGCCCCCTTGTTCTCATGCTGGTTGTTTATGTTTGGGCGTGACGATTAGCAAGGCAATCAGACACATCTAAACAAAATGAGGCTCCGCTGCTCAGCGTCGCACCCAAAAATAAACGAGCGCAAGGACGAGGGACATGGCAGACGTCACAGCTTTTTTTCTTGTCAGTATATACTTTTTCATGTGTTTTAGTGCTAAATTATTAAGAAAAATATAATTTACAAATTTTGTAACATAAATATTAACGTAAATTCATTCTTTTCTATATAATATACAACTATATATTTTTTAGGCCTGTCCAGAGAACACAAAGAAAGGCCGTCTTGGGATGGCGAAATACCAGAGGCGAGGTTTGAAAGTAGTCAATCCAAGAAATACTTTATTTATTTTCCTTACTGCTGATTGGCTGCTGCCCTGTGATGCATCTGGCATGGAGGTATCTCAAGTGTTTCTCTGAGTGTTCTCGTGTTTTTTTATTTTGTTTTGTTTTTTTTAAGCTTTATATTCGTATTAATGTAAATGAAATGTATTTATTTACACTATAAAAATAGGCATGTTTTGGCATTTTTTACCACATCACATATTATTAGTTTAGCCCTGCCTGCTCATGAAGTTTGGACTGCTTCTTGAACAATAGAACTTTTCAATGTAGTCAGTCAGAAAATATTTAATTTACATAGTATTTAAAAAGCCCATTTAATTCTATGGGATAAATGAGATTGGAAAAGGATGTAGAAGTGAACTGGAACGCATGTATTATTCAGCGGAAAAAGCAGAGATTCGTCTGATCTTCAATTCATTGCTTCTTCTGTCCCACCACCATGCTTAAACTCCCACACACACACCCACACACACATACATACACCATGCAACTGTCATATCCATCTCTAGCGTGTCCTCTCTGGTCACTGTATCATCAATCCGGTGCCGACAGCATGTAGCTCTCAGCCACTGTGCTGTTATAGAGATAGAATGGACTGAAGGTCATAGGTCAGCTCTTCCTCTGGCTGGTAAATTGCTTTGCTGGATTGATGGTTCAGCGTGGAGCTGAAACGTCCAGGTTCAGCTGAGGGCTCCACTCTTACATGTGTAACTCTGAGCCTGGAGCTGAATCATCTGCAAATGAATCTTTCATCAGTGTAACGTAATTCCTGTCTTCCTTATATAGCCCCTCATTTTAAAGAGCTCTTATCATGGAAAATGTCTCACACTTTTTTTAAGACTGTTTGAGGTTGTATGTAAATCACAACCAGAATCAGTAGAATTCAGTAAACAAGTAGAGTTCAACCCCCACTCCCTACAGGCCATTACATCCTAATAATAAAATTCAAATGCATTCTCTTCTACTCACAGCTCTTCTACTGGTGTGGAGTGTAAACAAATACTGTTAACTCTCCGCACCTTACAATCCATATATGAAATCTAAAAGTCAGGTTTTGTGATGCACTGCAGATTCTGTTCACAGCATTTTGTCCTGCCTGTTTAGCCTATTGCACTTTAGCTCTGCCCATATAGCCTGAAGTGAACAAGAGATAAATAAACCGATTGTCAGAGGAGGTGCATGTCAGCCTGTAGGCTGGGGAAAGGAGTGAGGCTGAGGACTTTTTCAGCTCTATTAAATCATACACCCTCACAGTCTGGAGCGTGTGTGTGTGTGTAATGTGAGAACACCAGCTGTGTGTACTGGTCACGCTTTGTTGAGTGGCAAGGTGTGTGTAGTTTATTTTTGTTGCACACCATCCCTTAAGCTCCATAGCAAACAGACAAACGGTGCAGATAAACAAGCTGAGTACACACTAAAGCATGGAAGTGTGTGTGTGTGGTGTGTGTGTGGTGTGTGTGTGCGTGTGTGTGTTTATTAATTTCCTCAGATAGGCCATAACCTCGACTAAATCTTTTCTTAAATAATCAAACTAAATAATTTTCTAAAGAATCTTTAACTAAATCATTTCCTAAATTGTCTCATCATTCTAAAAATGTTCCTAATGTCCTAAAGATTTACTGAAGCTGAATCATTGCAAGGTCAAAGATTTACACTTACACTTGTCACAAATTATGGTCTGTCTGTTGCTAAAGCTAATATAGCTTCTATACAGCTTTAATCTTGATTTAGAAATCAGTACTGATACAGTTTTGATATGGATGCTGCACTTTAAATAACTGAGTTTTTAAAGCTCTTCATCTAAGGCCAAGTTCAAACCTGGCATCAATGTGCAATATGTCTGATCCAGTCAAGTGGCATCTAAGATGCATGTTAATGGCAGGTGTGAATAGGGCCAAAGGTGAGTATCTAAAGGTCGGCTCATACTCCGACACTTATACACTCTAGTAACCCATAAAAAAAACACAGTTAACATCCAGTTACATCATACAACATTTTCTGCTGATATCACCATTTCTGATATTTAACACATCATGGTATTTGTAAAACTTTACCCCATCTGGTGCTCGCCATGTCCACTTCTGTTTTGTAATTAGATATTTTATGATTTTATCCTTTGAAGAACTACAAGCAGGAATAGTCGTATGTTTTTGCACAGTGTGTGTGTGTGTCTGTGTTGAAGTGAAGATCTGATACTGTTCTGTCGTCTGCGGTGGCAGTGCGGACTTAATCCACATTTAATTGAACTCTGGAGACTCTGAGGTGCGGGTGTAGGGCAGACAGCGGCCCTCAGAGCGCCGCCGAGCCCCAGCTGCTGTCCTTTAGCTCCCTCACTCTTTAATGAGCTCTGCTAGCATCACTGCTAGCCTCACCCACTAATGCTAGTCTTAGACACCACCCGCTAACCGCTGCATTTGAATATTTCTGATTAACTCCACTCCTAACTCCCTCTGGACTTCTCTCTTTTTCTCTCCCGCCCGTGCAGTAATTAGGCTCGGACGCCTGAAATGGGAAAGTGGGGAAACAAAAGGCGGCGGAGGCTAAAGATAGGATTAACTCACGTCTGAATTACACATGCAGCGCCGCCGTCAGACGACCTGACAGGGATCCAGCATCCCGACACGGTTTCTCTGACAACAGCCCTGAGATCTCCAGTGTATTGCTTCTGTACAGCCTCTCTCTCTCTCTCTCTCTCTCTCTCTCTCTCTCTCTCTCTCTCTCTCTCTCTCTCCCTCTTTTGCTCATGCTCTCTCTCTTTTATGTTGTAGCAGCTGACAGCGTGTTACTTAACCTCTCCCGCGCTCGGGTTCTTCTCCTGTAATAACAGGCTGGCTGAAGACACCGTGACGCACCGGCTTCACATGAATAAAACATCCCACATCAGCTCGCTTATTGGCAAAAACAGCGTGAAGTGAAAGACAAACCTGAGCTGTAATATATTTATAGTATATTTCATAACAGAGCTGTAACTGCCAGCAGGGTGGGTGTGGGGGGGGGGCATTCCAGGTAAACAGGTAAATGGTTAGATAGAGCAGCAATAGACAGTAAACACTAAACAAGCGTTGTCGTATTTTGTTGAAAGTCATATTGAAGTTTCAGGTTAACTGAACGAATATGTTCTATATTATTGCAGAATATTTCAGAATTAAACAGAATTACAAAACAAATGAAAACAAATACATATACTATGTAGTTATAATCAAAAGACTCTGCCTCAGGCCCAATTAAGATACATAAAGTAAGGAAGATTTCATACCAGCCTCTAAATGACAATTTAACAATTTAATAATGCAGAAATGTTGAACGGTTGATGAAATTTCCCTTTGAGTGTATTTTGATCTGGAGGAAAACCATGAATCAGTAGCCCTTTAGGGATTCAGCATTTGCAATTATTTTGTTTATTAGTTATTTTTAATATTATTTTAGTGAATGTTCAAATAATAAAGTGAGTGATTCCACCCTGTTGAGCAGCAGCGTCCGCCTCCCTTGCCGGAGCAGTGTATAACCTGTCATAGGCTGTGATGATGAAACCCAGTTGTCTTTCCTGTATTGATTGGGAGGTTAAAAGTTGATTGATTAGCCCCAGTGTGCGCTACTGATCACCTTTTAGTGAGCTGTCCCCTCCTTTACAGCGTGTGAATGGGGCTCATTTTGCTCTTTAAAGAATCTCTTCTTCATGAGAGCTGATCAATACTGAACATTCATCCTGCTGCCTCCCAGCCGCCGCACAGCTGTGATAAATGAAGCACAGACACCTTCACTACACTCACATTCAACTTCTCTACCTCTCTTCTACTCTCCTTTATTCTCTCTTCTCTTCTTTTTCTACTCTCCTCGTCTGTTCTCTTTTCTCTCCTCTCTTCCCTCCTTTACTTTTCTCATGTGCCCTCCTCATCCGTTCTCTTCACTTTTATCTCTTCTCTTCTGCTCTCTTCATTCTCTTCACTTTTATCTGTCTTCCTTTTCTTTTCTCCAACCCTCTCCTCTCTCTTCATACTTACTTTTTTCTTCTCTTATCTTTTCCTCTTTTTTTGCCAATCCTTTTCTCTCCTCTCTCCTCACCTTTTTTCTTATTTTTCCGTTCCCTTCTTCTCTTCTCTTCTCTTCTCTTCTCTTCTCTTCTCTTCTCTTCTCTTTTATTCTCCTTCTTGTCCCTCACTAATGTCCCTGTATTTTTTTCTCTCTCTCTCCTACAGATTCTGGCCTATACTGAGGGTTTGCATGGTAAATGGTTGTTTACGGAGATCCGGGCGGTTTTCTGTCGGCGGTACCTGCTGCAGAGCACAGCGCTGGAGATCTTCATGGCCAACAGAAGTAAGAAATTTATCTCTAAACTGTACGAACTACACTAAACTAAAATGAGCTGGTACTGTGTTATAGAATATTTAACAGATGATACTTACAAACTGTGTTCTGAGAGTCAAGATCCTAGAATCACTTTACAGTGGATGGTTCTTTGAAGAACCAGTTTTGTGAATGAAATCGAAGAAGAATCATTTTAAAATTAAAAAAGAATCTCCATGTAACATTCAGGCTGAAAGATGATCCAAAGATGCAGCAAAAGGTTATTTGAGTTATTTGAACAACACAGAAACCCATTTGCTTCCCTGAAGAAACCATGCTTAATGAAGAGATTTGTGCATGTGAAGATTCCTCAGTTTAATGGTTCTTTCTATCCTGATTTTAGAATGATTGAACCAATCAAGGTTACAGACAGACAATAAACGGTTCTTCTGTTCTTCCACAGAAAAAAAACATGTTTGGTGTATTATGTAATGAAATATGGTTTCAAAATGTTGTTCTTTAGTGTAGAACTGGTCATGCGAGGCTAACATACTGGCATAAATACACACCTAAAAATCTGTCAGTCCACTCAAACCACATCTGGCTCATCACTATTACAGAGACTTGTAGATGTGGTTTAGGAAACAGGGTAACTCACTGTGAGCTGTACAAAAAACACTACAGGCAGCCGTTTCAGACACCACTAGGATCTGTGTAGTCCCCCACCTAAGTAAACAGCTAGCTGTGGTCTGAGTGAGGATGTGTTTATAGAAAAATTTGAGTGATTAGTAACTTTTAGGTTTAGCAATGTTAACCTCGTAGCTTCAGTTCTAACCTAAAGAAGCAAATTTTGGACTCGTCTCCTTGACCATATCTGGGATCAGTGAAACATTATGAACATTTGATTGTCCTTTAAAGTCATAAACATGAGAAAGGAGTGTGTGTTTTAGTAGTATTTAATTGGTTGGTTTGTGATTTGTTTTAGCTGCAGTGATGTTTAACTTTGCGGATGCAGCCATGGTGAAGAAGGTGGTTCACTGCCTACCCAGAGTCGGAGTAGGAACTAACTACGGCCTTCCACAGACCAGGTCTCTCTCTCTCTCACACACACACACACACACGCAGAACATGAGCACATTAAAGATATTTGCAGTTGTTGGGGCAGATTATGTACAAGTCTACACCACATTTCCAATCTGTCACCCCTTCCCAAATGACCTTTTCAACAACCAACCAGTATGGAGTTTGGCAAAAATGAACAGAACACAAGTCAACAAACAAAACAGGCTTTGAGAATTTTACACCTCTGTCTGTAACACAGTAGTATCTACTTTTTAGCCAAAAGGAAATGCTGGCCTTAAACCACATTTGATACTAATTTGAGTAGTGTAACACAGTAAAGTGTATTTGCTTTCTTTGCTGTGTAGAAGTGCTGTGTAGAAGAACACTGAAGGTTGTGTGTTTTCACCAATTACATCAAGGCTGTGAGAATCTGCTGCAGCCAAATCATAGCCCTGATGTAGCTGGTGAAAACACACAAACTCCAGTGTTCTGCTGCATACTATATTTTCTGCCATTCTACTGTATATATGTGTGTTTAATATAGTAAATAAGATGTACTGTTTTTTGAGATTTTGAGTGGTGTGTGTGTATGTGTGTATGTGTGTATGTGTGTATGTGTGTGTGTGTGTGTGTGTGTGTGTGTGTGTGTGTGTGTG
>JBBPDE010000083.1:383471-404566 GCA_037974605.1 Nannopetersius ansorgii | reverse complement strand
TTCCCGTTTTAGTGATGAGCGCATGTCAAAGTATTTGTAGATTCTACTTCAGATGTGCAGAAGGAATGTTTTTGGCCTGAGCGCTTTTTAAGTGAGGCAGCCAATCACCTCAGAACTTTCCACTCGGCTCAAGGCACAACTGAAATACGCCACAACGCTCTCCCCCGTGTCCGTCACCTGCGACAGCACTGCCCCAATGCCCTCGTTGCTCGCATCAGTGTCCACCACGAACGGTCTGTTTATATCGGGACTCGTCAGCACTGGCGCCGGCCCTAACGCCTTCTGCAACTGCGCGAACGCTCCCTCGCACTTATCGGTCCACCGGAACACACCTCCCTTCTCCGTCAACCAGTGTAAGGGCCATGGTGGCGAAATCGCGCACAAATCGCCTGTAATAAGAGGCGAGTCCTAGGAAGCTCTGCACCTCCTTTACGTTCCTCGATGCCAGCCAATCACGCACCGCTGCGACCTTCTCCGGGTCTGTCGCCACCCCCTCCCCGCTAACTACGTGCCCCAAAAAGGACACTCGTCGGCGGAAAAACGCGCACTTCCCCGGGTTAAGCCTCAGTCCCGCAGCGCAGATAGCCCCAAGCACCTCGGTCAAATTTTCCACCGCCTCCCTGAACGTGCGAGCATGCACCAGCAGGCCATCGAGGTACCCCACGCATTTTTCACGCTCCATCAGCCGTTCAAATGTGGCTGGGCTATTACAAAGGCCGAACGGCATCACCCGAAACTGCCATAGGCCGTGCCCAATGGTGAATGCCGTCTTCGGCTTTGCATCCCCGGCTAATTCGACCTGTCAGTACCCGTTCCACAAGTCCAGGGAGGTGAACCAACTGGACCCCGCGATCGCATCTAGTGCATCATCGATGCGCGGCAAAGGGTAGGAATCTTTTACTGTTACCTGGTTCAGGCGCCGGTAATCCACGCAAAAACACCAGTTGCCATCATTCTTTTTCACCAGCACGACTGATGCCGAACACGGACTGTCCGGCTCGATCATGCCAGCCACCGCCATTTCTTCAACCTTTTTTTCTGCCGCCTGCTGCTTGTCGGGGGAGAGCCGGTGCGGTCGCAGACGAATCGGTGCAGCGCCGCCTGTCTCAATGTGGTGCTGCACGAGCCCGGTCCGCATGCATTCCTTCACCGTGAACAGGTCCTTTTTCTGCTCACGGAGCTGTCTCAGCTCTGCGCGCAGCTCTGCGTCGAGCCCCTCGCTGTCTCTCTCTTGCAGCTCCCTCACAGCCTGGCGTGTCTCGTCAGACGGTCGCGATGCCCTTGTTCCTGCTCTCGCTTCAGCGTCAATGTTACCGCTGCTGCACGCCGGTGCAGCCCCACCTGGAGTGGCCACGTACAGTTGGCCCGCCCCGGTGTCCACTGTGGCTCTGAGCTTGGCCAGCGCATCCATGCCGAGGATGCATTCCTCCACCACCTCAGCCAGCCACACCTCGTCGCTTCCCCCTCATCACCGCTTTGTCACCCGTCACCGTGGAGAGGCGCACTGTCGTCCTATCCCAGCCAGACGGGCTCGGTCCTTGCGTCCACGGCAGGACTCCGGGGCGGATGAGAGTGATGGTGGAGCCGGTGTCCACCAGGGCTCGGCAGCAGACCCCCTCGACCACGCACTCGACGCGGAGCCCCTGGGGGTCCCCTAAACGACCCACGCGCTGTTCGCTTCTCTCTAGAGGGGCCTGGGGGAAGGCGGACGGCGCAGCCCTCCTTGCTCCGTCCGCTGTGCGTTTCCCGGCGGCCTTTGGTCCTTTTCTTTCGGCTGTGGCTCGGGGCAGTAGCGAGCAATGTGCTCCTCTTGGTTACAACGGAAACTCTGCCTTGCTCTTTGGGGTGTCTCGTTCCAGCCACGACGCTCGTCAGCTTGCTTCAGGGCTTTCTCCGTCTCTGCTTCCGCCACCGCTACCCTCTGATGCGAGGGGGGCTTGGGTCTGCTTCCCAGGACTGCCTCCAGCCGCTCGGTCTCTGCCAACACCGCCAGCAGGGAGGTTGGCGCGGCGATGCGTACGTTATTTTTGCAGTTTTGGTACTTCATCAGTGCAAGACTTGGTTCATTTTTACATCACAACCTCCTCAGAATGAGAGAATTAAATGAACTGTGTTTGACTACAAGGTGCTCTGTACTCTGGTGGTCACAGCAATTACTGCATTTATTCAGTAGTTACAGTGTAATAATTATCCTTAGTATTCTTAATAGTAAAATAATTTATATAAATTATAGCATTCCTGTAAACCATCTGGCTTTGTAAGTTGTGCAGTTTTGTCAAAATAGATGTCATCCAAACCACTGAAAAAAAACTTCCACTAGGCTACCAGCGGCCCCTTATAGATATTGTCACATTTCCTGAACTTCTATCTCAATGTGAAAATTGTTGCTTATGAGGAAGTCTACAGGACAACAGTAGATGGTTTCCATACTTGCTGTTAGGATACTGGCATCTGGACCAAGAGGTCATGGGTTCAAATCCTACCTTCAGCATACCACCACTTAACCCCAAGTTGCTCCAGGAGACTGCCCCCTGTAGTTAGGGAATTAAAGCCACTTTGGATAAAAGCGTCTGCTAAATGGCATAAATGTAAATAATGTGATTCTAAAGGAAGGTGGCACCCTGTTCATATGACGAGTCAGCGGAGACCAGTGTTTTAGAATTCAAGTGGTAGTGCCAGTCTAGGCGGTTTTCTATCACAACTCTCCTGTGGGGTCCCCTGTGCCCATGTTAGAACTCTTCAGCAGTGGATGGGTATTTCCAGTCAGATGAAGCCTTCGGGTGTTGTGACATCGACATGCAGAGCCTATAACCATGATGTTGCTGGGTCAATCCAGAGGAGCACATTATCCATTCGGCACAAAATGTCCTCCACAAAGAACTGTATCATGTGCTACTGGTTCTCTGGAGCTGAGAAAAATCTAAAGCACAAGCAATTTATAACAAGACCATCCTAATTGTTTTATGAAGCTAGTAAGTAGTAAAACCATTTAGCAAATTGTGGAAAAGGTCACAAAGACGCAAACTCTCTAAGGCCTAGTGATGCATTTGCTTGACACTAGTTTAATATTCGATGCCAACTATCACATAGTCTGTTTCACATTTCATGGTGGGCCACTATTTGGCCAGTGTTTTTATAAGGCATCTATTTTCTTTCATTCTTAATACAGGCTAGAAGAATTGTTAATCATAGTCTGGATGCTAAGACAAGAAGACCTGCAAATAATCAGTGTAACAGTGAGTTGATATCATTATGTCCAAGAAGGAGCATAAGTAAAGATAATAGGAACTAAAATTGAGCCCCGAGGTACCCCACATGAAAGTACCCTAATATGAAAGTACATGGCATTTGTACAGTACAAAAATTGTACTTTTTTTTATCATTTCTTCTTTTGAGAAATCAGACAACACATTTGGAAGGACTTTTATTGGTCTAGTGACAACACCATTACAATGTTTAAAGGCAAACATTTATAGCACCAGATAACATTTGGACAAAGTTTCACTTTTATGTCCCACAGCCCAGACGTATTCTCAAACTTGCTGCACTGAAAAAAATTCACAGCCAGTACAGAACATTTCCCAAAGCAAGCTCCAGTTCACCTAGCAGCTGGTCTTTGTTGCCTGTATTTTAGAATGCTTTCATTGGTTTCCCTCCCTCCAGAACACTCCAAAGACAACATAATGCTCAGAGCTTGATTTGGAAGCAGTTTGAGGCCATAACACAGTAGATTAATAACCTAAAGTATTACTGGTGTAAAACAACAGATTGTTGATATAAAATCTTATGTGGCACTGAAGAATCTGTTCTTCAATTTTGGGAAACTGAAAAATGAAGTTAAAATGAAAAAAATAAAATAAAATACTAACCTACACACAGCTGGTGTGCACACTAGGGGTTTAGACTAGCTGACAAATAAATCTAGCAACTTGCAGTCAATGCCTAAATAGCCTACTTCAGCAGAAAAAAACAATACTGTGGTGACAGGGGGAGCACTTTTTGAAAAAACAAAAATTCAGTGTCTTATTGCTGTGAAACCGATGTGAACATGCATAAACACTGGTGTAATTTTGTCAAACCATGAAAACAATGAAAGGAAATATTGTGATTTTAGAATACAGTATAAGGGGGTCTGTGTAATTTCAGGACGAGTGTCTGAGACTGAGCATCTGCTGCTTCAGCCTGGAAGCAAGTTACTAACATGCTTTCTTAAGATATTTGGGAGAAAATGACCACCAATGACTAGCAAAAATCAGTCGTCATGCAGCCCCTAGTGCACACACGAAAGATCTAACTGAGCTAGTTCAAGCTTACGTCTCCATCATAAGAACGGACCAGACTAATTTTCAGTGTATTAATGTTGAGGCGCACTGCATTTGGAGGTCACAGATATTATAGGATGCAACAGATGGGAAATCACATCTGACAGCATCCAAAACCAGCGATGCTAAAAAACTGAAGCACAAACAAACTGAATAGATAAACAAGAACAATCTGGCTTGGACTGGATTGATAACTGTTCAGACTGGATCTGAAAGTCTTTAGTTCTGTAGTCCTTTTAGGGCCAACATAAATCTGCCCCCAAAGAGTTCCAGAGGTCATTTAAAGCACCAGTTTGAATGGGATTTTAAACAATTGAGACCAAATATGAAACATTTCCAATCAAATACGGAACGAACTGGATTCTGCTGGACAGGATTTGATAACTGTTATAAATCTGGCATAAACTGTAAGATCAAACATGAAACAGTTTAGATTCTAATAGACTGGGTTTGATACCATTGAGACTTGGAAACAGTTAAGACTTATGAGGATTTATGAGTTCAGACAGGATTTCAGGAGGTAGATGCCATAAACCACATTACAAACACATTGGCTTGCATCTACACATAAAGCTTCTGAGGGTGGAGAGAAAAAAAAAATTGGAAATGACCTAAAAGCTTTTAATAAAATAGTCAACTTTGCACCAAATGAATTTATACAACAGTGGCAGTCTGTTCTATTAAAAAAAAGGTAAAAAGAAAAAGTAACAGTTTCATAGTGCAACATCATATAAAGATAATGTTAAATGTTTTTAAAAGGGCATTTTCACACAAGAGTCTTCTCCTTAAACACACAATGAGAATTTAAACCAAATACAGGAAGAGTACTGCTACAGAGCACTTTCAGAAATTTTTCTGGGATTTTACTGAAACCATCTGAGAGGCTTCAATGTGCATGTTTTACCGCAACACTGGAAAAAAGAAACTCTGTTAAACTGTGCCATGAAAAGCTGCTTAAAATGGAGATTTAGGTAAGTAGTAGTATTTCTGACATGTGCAGCCCTTGTGGGCAAATAAAAAATCTGAAATATTTGTAGAATTTAGGAGAAAAGGGTCCATAACTTTTTCTTGGTGTTATATGAAGGTTTAAGTGCGAACGTTGTTACAGTACATCAGTTAATGCTCTTACAGTACTCCAGGATACAAGGTTTTAAAAATAAAAACACCACCTCTAGTTTTCTTGGTTCTATGCGACAAAAAAACAAAACAGGGATGTTTCAAAAAGGAAAAAAGGGGATGTCTAGAGATATGAAATGAAAAGATTACATAGTGCAAGTTTTCAGAATAAAAGTCTTTTGCTACATGTTGCTTGCTGAGGTTGCGTGCGTGTCCTAATGCTCTTGATTTTTCAGCCAGTTTGTTATTAAAGGCACCATTTGTTTGAGTTATGATGAAAATCCTCCTGAGAACTGAATGATTCCCAGTTATTTGGATGATCCTGTAAGGTACAGACATAGTAGGGCTATTTAGATGTGTTACACAGTAAACACCATAGAAAATATATCAAAAGGTGATGCTGTATAGCACCTCTCAAATTAGCCATAACAAACCAGTAGAAATATCATTGATAACAGTTTATGCACACTCACTTGCTCAGACAGCTTTTATTTGTTAGAAGTCATTTCAGGTTAAGAGAGGTATGGAGTTAAATTTGAGCCTGAAATTTAATAAAACTCAATCAAAATGTAAGAACTAAATTTTTTTTACAGATATTTACCATCAACCTATTTTAACTTAAGTGCATTTTAGAAAAAAACTACTATTTTAGCTATTTTTGTTTACAACTTGCCATAAAGTAACTGAAGATGATATTTAACAAGGCAACAGTTTCTCTAAAAATAAAATAGTACCAATAACACAGGTCAACAGGTCAAAATCAGAGATAAGTTTATTTGTAGTGTTTTTGATGCTGATTTCAAATCTGCGTTTAGATTTTCCCCACACATAGTGTTTGTGTTAAAGCTAGTTATATATTGCTTGATAGTTGGTATAATGACATTTACGGCATTTATCAGACGCTTTTATCCAAAGCGACTTCCAATCCCTACCTACAGGGGGCAGTCTCTCCCTGGAGCAACTTGGGGTTAAGGGTCTTGCTCAGGGACCCAGTGGTGGTGCTGAAGATAGGATTCGAACCTGTGACCTCTTGGTCCGGAGGCAAGTATCCTACCCACTGAGCTACCTCCACCCATATAATAATCCATATAATAATCATATGCTGAGCGTTTTTTGAGGAAACAGTGGTAGCTGACTGACACTGATCACTACATCTATGCCACAGTGTGTGCCTGTCTGACTTTACACTGAAAAAATTTGGAACAGTTCCTTGAGTGGTGCCTGCGGTTTAATAAAAAAATGTTACTCATAATTCAAAAAGTTGATGTGACATTTTGAATGAGTAGAAAAGTGTGTAATTGTTGACAATTGTTGAATTGTAATAAATAATTGTTGACCTGTGTAATTAGTAATTTGATAAATACCATGTTGACTGAAAATCTGGAGCCAAACTTCTTTTAACCAGCTCAAAGCATGGTTAACAACTTGGAAATAAATAATATATATATATATTTATTATTATTATTTATTAATTATTTATTACAACTTGGGTTCCTAGGAACTCATTTGAATATTTTCTGATTCCGATTATTTTCAGAAGCGAATGGAACCTCAGACCTCCAGGTGGTCCAGTTTTTTGCTATTTCTATGTTGTATATTGGGTTGTAGAAAAAATCTAAACCATCCAGGTGTCACTGAGGACCATTTTGAGGACCATGGGCATGTCTTAAAAAGAAACATACTTACCAAGTACAAAATCGCACCACCTTGCTCCTAGAACGCCCCTACTGCTCCTCGATTGTCGCATCATTTTTGCTGGGGGCAACTCACTTGCTTGAGAACCTCTGCGTTTTTTGGCTGACGTGTTCTGATCCACCGTGGATGAGAGGGATTTCGTTGAAGAACTAAAAGGCTTCTCCAACATAGTGGTTTCACTGCTTATATGCTCCTCTTTTTCAATAGAGACATCACACCCGGCAGGTGATATATTGAACTTCACGGAGCAAAGGTTACAATCTTCAGTGACTGATTTTGTATTGGGCGAGTTTATCTTTTTCAGAAACACCCTGCATTCCTTCAGTGTTTCTGGACTCCAAGCTTTAGAGCTAATTCGCTCTTCCTTGGGAATGCCAGTTATACCCAAAGTTTTCTCAGAAGTTTCAATCTTGGACAAGTTGCTTTCTGAGATATTTGATGAATCCTGTACTATATTTACTGAGGCAACCAGTACTTTTGATAAACCTGTTGTCGCAGGACTAGTGCTCAGCTGATCCCTGTGGTTTGTCTGTTCTACCACAGTTTTCATAGCTTTTCTTGCTCTAGCTTTGAACTTAGACTTTGCTCTGAGCAAAGTTGTTCTGTAGTCTACCCATGTTCCACAAGATGGCTTAGGGAATAGGTAGCGTTTAGCAAACGACTGCCTTGGATACACTGTTGCTTGTGCTTGTCGATGGATTGCTGGACTCTTTGGGATAACTTTTGCAAATTTCTTGACATGTTTCCTGAGCCGTTCTGCTTGTGGACTAGGGCAAACGTTCTCTCTACTAGTGGATCTGATAGGGTTGTAATGAAAGATGTCATTGGGATTTCTTGCACTGGCTTTCTTCACAATAGGAAGTGACTGAGTCTCAGTGGTCTGCATAAACCAGGAGCAAAGCTTTTCCCTGCTGTAGTTTCTCTCAAACAACATTTTCACAGCAGATGACCTCTTATCACAACCAGTGACTTTTTCACATGGCTCCACTTTCTGGTTTTTAATGTCTTCTGACTTTTTTGCCTCCAGGACACCCGAAACCCATGTGTCAGACATTAACCTGATCCTTCTGGCTAACTCTTCATTTAGGGTCTCAGGCGATGCCGTAATAGGCCACCACTTGAGGCTCTCATTCATAGCAAAAATTGAGTCCACTGAAACTCCAGAGAAGCGAAGAACACTTTTCCTCTGACTGACCTTGCTCGTCTTTGTAGAAAGCACATTGTTAGCAGCAACCTCAGGCCCACACTGATGTGTCTGGTGGTTGGTCTCACTACTAGGCTTGTTCATCAGCAGCTTGTGTGACCTACAAATCAGTCCACTGCTACGACTAAAGGACCTGGCAGTAGCAACTGAGTACAGCAAATGAACTGAAGGTTTCCGCTCCCTAATAGAATGCCTAATAGGTACAAATAATGCTCTGGAATTCTCAGCGCCTTCTTCCATGGAACACATGCCATCTATGAGAACATTACCAGCACAGTCACTGACAGTCTTCTGTTTTTCCGAAGGTTCAAAGTCCATGACAAGAGTCTTTCGTTGCAGAGGTACAGCTTTTATGTCTCTCTTCATGTGAATCTTGCGTTGTCTTGGTGACACTGTGGTAACAGTGACAGAAATTCCAGAAATCTTGACCTTTGGTGGCCTTCCTGGTTTTCTTGTCATTGCCAAGTCACTCTGCTTTTGACATTTGATGTTACTACTTGAATTGATAAAGCCTTTTCTGTCTTCCACAGGCATCACAAAATGCAGATCCTCACTGGTATTCATCCTTTTAGTCTCATTACTTGTACTGCTACTGTGAACTTCATTAACCATTTGGTTTGTAGAAAGAGCCTCAGATACAACTCTCCTAGCCTTTCTTGACCTCCCATATGTGATAGTGATTTTCAGATTTTTATTGCCATCGTCTTCACTTGATTTTTTACATGCTGTTGGATTTACAACATCATTACCACTTAAGCCACTTGGGTCTGTATTCTTGGCTTTAGGAGGTCTACCAATGGGCCGTTTGACTGCTTTTTCAATTTGAGGTCCTAACTTTTTTGGCCGCCCACGACGTCTCTTAACAGGGGTTGTTTCGTGCACTGCTGGTAAAGCCTCACTAACCCCACTTGCAGAGTCAGTCAAATCCACCTCATCAGTAGATTCAACCACTTCTGGTAGTTTGATGTCGATATCCATAAAGTCAACATTCTGTGCAGAATCTATTTGTACATCCTCAGTCAAGGTTTGCTTGCTCGTGGTCTTTCCTGCCCATGAAGACTCCACGCAAGGATCAAACATTTCTCCATCATAGTCTGAGCCAACATCTGCAGCTTTGAGTGTGTATTTAACCCCAGTTTTACTTTTCACAGGTGAAACCAGCATGAGCTTTATTGGACTAACATACGTTAAACCAAGTTGCTTAGTGTCCTTCGGGCTATCTGTATCAGAATACTGACCCTCAGAGTTTTGAGATTCCACTATACTTTGCACTCCACACAGTTTCGTTCTTTTTGCAGGAGATGTGCAATCACCACTTTCATTTTCACATGTTATTTTCTTTGGTGAGCCAGTCAATGTGTTAATATCCTCACTCAGTGGATGAATCACATGATCTTGACCTTCAGTTTTGATCAGAGATTCAGTATCGCTTTTAGTGGATGTGAAGATCTCTGTGAAGTCAGGTGTGCCCGTAGCTTTAATGTTTGAAGAATCCTTGACGAATAAGCTCTCAGAAAAACAGGCAGCATAGTACATTTTTCTGGGCTCTGTAACATAGGAGGAGAAACGTGGAGGAGGTACAATTTTTCTCCTGGACCTTCCAACTTCACCATTTGGTTGTAATGTTTTACTTTTGACCTGTTGGGACTTTGATGATGTTTTTCTGTGAGAAAGAAATGTTTGTTGTTGATCGGTTTCATTGCATTGCAGAATTTCCTGCAGGACACCAGGTTGTTTTTCTTGTTCCTTTTGACAGCTTGTCGTTTCTGAAGATAAGCCACTGTGAGCACCTCTCCGAATGACAGATTGCTCTTTTAAGGGTTCTGTTTCTATTGCTTCAGGTACACTTTCTGGAAAACTAGATTGTCCTTCAACAGTGTGTGTTGAGGGCTCCGCATTTTTCAGAGACTTGCTTCTCTCCATTAACTTTCTTTTGCATGCAGTAGGGTCCAGCCTTGCTAGATCTCGTTTGATTTGCAAGCTCTGTCTGCGGGAGGCTGAAAGGTCGGGTGATTTGCTCATTGCAGCCAATCTGTCCTGTCTTCGGCGAGAGCGAGTCTGTGGGGACCGTGGCTCTGCAGCCATGCGCTGCTCAAAAAGCTCCTTCAAGTCGTATTCCTTGTCACTGCTGTTGTGCAACACGGTAGTTATGATCTCCGTCAAGTGTGTATCATCACAAGTTTGTGTGTTTTGACTGGCATGTGTGGACTGTGTAGTCTGCTCTTTCTCAGATGGTCGGATGTTCTTTAGCTTTTCTGTAAATTTATCCATTATATCACCTAAAAAAGATCCACAGTGTTTACTCTCTTCTTCAGTGTCAGACTGTGCATCTTTAACAAGAGCAGCAGGGAACTCCCCAGAACGCAGAGTGTCTGATTTTGGAGCTATATCTTCCCCTTCTGCTTCGGTTTGGTGATGCAGAAGAGGCGGAGGTTTACTTGGTGTCGTAAGGTCCTGACCTTTACAGCTGGCTGTTTGGTCACCCGTTTTACACTCCATGTCCACTGGCCTTGGCGAAAGTGGGGGTGGGGAGGGACTGCGGCATGTTTGGTAAGTGTTATGAGAATTAAGAATGCCAGGATGATTGAACTGGACACCCAGCATACGGTTTGCATGGGTAATGCACAAGTTTTCACTGGTGTGTGGGCACACAAGTATTTTATGATGAGGACAGCAAACGGTGGAGCTTGGACAAATTACTTTGCCACAACTTCTAACGGTTAAGTTTTGGCAAGTAAGCCCATTAAGAGCCTTCATACAGATACAAACAGACGTAACTGCGCATGTTCTCAGTCCACAAGGAGTTAGATAGCCAGCTGTTGTGCAGTTACTTAGCAAGTAAGGCAAAGAATCGCTAGATTTCCTTTCAGAAGGACAGCAGTAAGGCTCAGTTTTAGACCTCCACCAGTGGGCATCCCTCTGAGCTAAAGCAACACTGTAATCCTGACGCATGTTCTGCAGGATACTGTACAGGAGTATTCTGTGGTAAGAGCAGAGTGAAGATAGGACCTTCTCCAACACTGTACCTCTCCAATCCTCCTGCTCTTCCTTCTTTTCTTCCATTCTGCACTGGTCCTCTTCCACTGACACCATGGAACTATATGAATAAATGGGGATAAATTATTATTCATTTTAACTGATGAGCAGTGACAAATCAAAAGGTCCAGCAGTAGCTCTGTTCATGCGAAGACTGATGTGCAGATCAAAAGATTTATACGGCCGAAATATTTAACCTCTAAATCAACTTTTTTTTTCATGGTGACCACACAACTGCATAAAAATGGAACATTTTAAATTGACAATTTTTTTATTGACAGCTTGTAGAAGGCAGAGGATGACGATTGTAGCAACGCTCACACTCAAGGAAACTTCATTTATACAAAGCATCCGTAAATCCTGTTAAGCAGCCAAGCCATCTGCCTCTAGGTGTCGCTTCAAAATAACCACAAGCAAACCCATTTCTGCAGGCAATACACTGTCAGAGATAAACAAAAACATAGATTGCATGAGGACCTTCATTCATTTAAGGAGGTTTAGGTAAAGTTAACATAGAAAAGTTACATTTTTGAGTGTCAAATAGAAAAGGAGTTTCATAAACCAACACTCGAAGAGCCCAATTTTAATTCATCTTTAAAAGCTGAAAGGACTTCTAACCTTTTAAACGAAACATTAAAAGAAACAAAGTTACAGTTAGCATCAGTAATTTGATCCAAAACGTGGTGTTTAGTAACCTTCTACATCAGCTTCAAAAAGATAGAAACTCTGGAGTGTTTTAATGGCCTCTCTCCATGAAAAGCCCTTTCTTGTGTTAGTAAGCAAACGAAAGGAAATAAATAAAGCAACTAGGACAATCACAAGGAGAAAATAACCTCATTCAAAAAGGACATTAATATATGCATGCAATTATAATAGAACACATTTCACATTTAAATCTGAGAGCAACAAAGTGCTTCGATAGAAACTCAACACACTATAGTTTGATTTTCATCACAAAGAAATAAATACATGTGTACAACACAAAAACACAAAAATTTAAGAGAAAAAAAAATTCAATGATTCAATCATAGTGCAACTGATGTATGCATAAATAAACGATTGCAATTAATTTATCCTGCTTCAGCTTATGAATGTGACAAAACTGTTCCCAAACAAGCCTGAAGAGAATCAAAGTGTTTTATTCTGGACTGAGCAACCTGGCGATTCTGGACGGTTTGTTTTAGCGACCTAAAAGTTTTCACAGACCGGTAGAACTTACAGAAAAGGGCTTCGTGAAAAAAAACAAGGCTGTCTGTCGGAACCCTTACAGCTCATCCTTGGACATACTGCAGTTAAAAGGGCAGTTACACCTTTAATTTTATTTGTAATCTTACCCTGAGGATACTCTATGGCTACATTAAGACACCAAACTCAATCCATCAAATTTGGTTTCCTGTACCTGATTTCATCCGCAAATAATCATTTGCTGAAAACACAACATTGTTACAAGAACTGTAAAGAACTAATTCACGTGTTGAAAACATTGTATTTGGAAAACATGACATTTTAGTGGAGATTAATCTGCCTTCATCTGCACTCATGGGGGGGAGGGTGGCAAAAATGGGTTCATAGCATAATGCCACAGAAGAATCCATTTTGGTTCCCCAAAAAACACTCAATATAAACTTGCCATGTCAGCATGGAGAGGCTTTTTCAAAGTTAAAGTAACCTTCATATATACTTCAAGGAAGAACCCAAACATTCACCACTGGTCCAGATCCCCGAGATGTACCTTTCAATTCTATCAAAAGCCTGCAACACCTGCTCTGACTAACAAGTTTCTTCAGAAGTTCCTGCTTGGCTGGAGTGTTAAGTAAGGCTACGCTAGATGCAGGTTGGAGCTAAGCATAGCAGAAAAGCAGATTTCCGTAAGGAGGAGAGTTAGTGACCACTGGTTTTCTTCAACTTTCTTTTTTAAGCAACCGTAAGCAGTTCTTCTATAGCATAAGTCAATGATCTTTGTGCCACCACTGATTTCCCCCACCTGAGTGAAACTGAATCGACACAGTTCTATAACCTATGAGCACTAAATCACTTCGAGCTTTATTTTAATCCATCACTACGATATCAAAGGGGGAGACCTGAGAAATATTCCACTGTAAAAAGTACACTAAAGGTAAGAAAACTTCACTCAAACACCAGTGGGACTGCCCTCCAGTTAAAACAAACCAAAAAAAAAAGACAAAACAGTGTTGTGCCTGTAATGTTTACATCCCCATCAAAATCAACAGCGATATAAACTGCTAGCTATATATCTGCAGATATAAAATTGTTTCCAGAAAAAAAAAAAAAAAAAAACAGAACTACTTTGAAATGAGTTGTAAAAACAGGCACTATGCAAAGTTAAGAAGTCGTAAGGAACATTCAGTGGTTTATAGGGCAAATGCTTTTTGAATTTAAGAATCTCCACAAAAAAAGTTTTTCTTTCTTTAAAATGACACTAACGGATATACCACATACAGGATTTCACAACACAAAGACTACTACGTTAACATTGCAGGTAGAAATTCTTATATTTTCCAAAGCTTTAATCACAAAATTCACATTTAACTCTAGGGCTACACTTTATAAAGAGCTGCATGTCCCTGTGCCTGTATTCAAATACACATCACTTTCAATATGGCCAAGTCAATTAAGTTATGAACAATATAATTTATAAGGGAACAATATAAACACACAGGTGTATGTGCATCTTATTGTAAAGTGCAACCTAGTCTTTTCCTTCACGAATACTCAAACTCATTAAAACAGGTCCATGCTACGAAAACAGGAGGGGGTGGCAATGATGATGACGACCTTTTGTTAAAGATGACTGGTATTAAGTGACTCAATAAGCGACACGCAATAACGGAAAAATATGGACACATGCCATCTCTAGTGGAAGCTAAAAGTAGGTGAAGCTCTGGGGCAACAAATTTCTATAGAAAGAAAAATTAGGCAAAGACATGGCCATATTCCTGTTCAGAGCAGCTCTGCTGATTAATAGGGACTTAAAGCAGCAACGGAGGGGTGGACTGGACTCCCTAATCAACAAATCTAACAAGCTGAACGAAAATCAAATTTGAAAAATGAGTTTTATGACTGTTGGGAATGTTGTCATTAACATTGTACTTAAAATATATAATTCAACACAAACACTTTGCCACAGCAGAGCAGCAGGCTTAGCAGTAGCAAGCAAGGAGTCAAGTAAGAGCTTTCCCAGAAGAGCATGTCCCCCCCCCCCCCCGCCCTGCTCTGCAGCTGCCCTGCTGCCGTCGTTACTTACCATCCCTAATTAAAGCAGATAAAAGAGCTCTGAGATGCTAGGAGAACATGGCGCTCGCTCTTAGACGGACGTTACTAAAGCAGCTTTGTTTGGAGTGTAATTAGGTTATAAAAATGACCCTGAAGTGATATTTTGGTTACAGCAGACATAAACAGAGCCTTTGTGATTTACAGGAAATGAATGACAACAAAACACAGAGCAGAACTCCAAGCAGCAGAGAAAAATAGTCTCCAATGAGGTTTTACAGCAGTTTTGAGTGCTAAAAAGAAAACCTAAGATTAATTTTTAGTATTAAACGACACATTCACTAGAACTATCAAGCTTTTTTTTCTCCTGTGCACATTTTTTTGACATGCATCATGTTGCATTCCAACTTACCCCAAAACAAGTTCACTGAAAAGACGAAAAAGCATTTTTAGCCAGCAAACTTCAAAAGGTTGCATTTGTATTACTGGAATAAAAATGAGCATGACAGCTGATTTAAGGGGGGGGGGGGGCTGTTCCAACCTTTAATAACAAAGTCGCCTAATGCACTGTGTTTCAATGATGTAGAAATTCTGCTGAATTCTGCTAGTCAGCAACTGTGCGATTCTTTTGATGGAATGAACATTAGGACTAGGGAGTTCACATTTTTAAATGTCAGTTCCCCAAGAAAAAAAAAGTCAATTAGAATTTTCCATAACCAACTCACTTTCTATGTTCTCATATTTAAGAGTCACTGCCTTTATCATCCACCAAAGGCCAGTGTAGTGTGCCTTATGGATCAATCTGTTTAGTTTAGGTAAAGAAATACAAAGAGAGTTAAGCATCTAAAGGCTACCGCACATCAGAACAGACACTAGATAGTATGGAGCTCAGATATAGCATATTCATATCCAGCTCCGTTTTACACTTTACTCATTAACACATTTACATTTTCAGTGAACTTATCATGACTGTTATCAAGCTAATCAACCTCAAATGCTAACCTTCCAGATGAACTGTAAGAGGTGAATTAAGTTACCGCATGGCTAAGCAAGGAAGGCCAGCTGAAACCATTAGCAGTTAGGATATCTGAAGACTTTGGACTGACTGGCAGGCTCTATGGGAGTTTAATACAGTACAAACACCATGCTTTTTAGGGTCGCCTGGCATGCGGTAGCCTGTGAACAGATGGTATCTCTCAAAAAAATTTGATTAATGCTTCAAGATATCAAATTTGATTTAAAAGCCCATCCCTCGTTTATACCTGTATCTTTTTACTACAGGTAAGAATACACCTTCCCCTCTTCATTACATGGAGAAACAGAACGCTGAAGTGTTACAATCCCCAGTTCACCAACGTGAACAGCATATAAAACACTGCACAACTCAATTTTTTTTTAGGAGGGGGTGAAGAAAATCTCTCAGCGACTAAGACTGGTGGGCCGGTCAAAGTGTGAAAGCTGTTAACAATCATTAAGAGCTGATTACCTTAGGTAAAAATCAAACCTGAATAAATTCTTTAGTTTAAAACTGTACTTAACTTAAAAATCAGTGCTTTACAGTATATCGTCTTTAAATATATATATACATATATAATCATATAGAGATCCACAGTGAAAACCCTGAATAGATTTAAAGGCATGTGTTGTAATTTCTCTGAAATGTACCAGAACCTGTAGATGAGGATTTTTTGAGAATTCAAGTTTTTCTTCAAGTCTGAAGGAGTGAAGGTCCTGACTGTGTTTAAACGTTTGTAGCTGAATCTGAGGCATTTCTGTTAAAGCCGTGTGCAGACAGTAGCTGAGGTGTGTTGTGTTTAGAACCGATTGAAGGCGGTTGTTGAGGCATTAGTTGTCGTTGTCCCTGAATGAATGGAGCCTGAGGTTTTGGCTTCGGAGAGGCGGAGCTTCTTTTTGGGCGGGGTTTTCAGTGTACCCATTCGTTCCTTAACCTTGTACTCCAGCGTGCTGTGTGGAACCCCATACACGCCCTGAGCTTTCGACACGCTCATTTTCCCACCCATCACCATGGCGATGGCCTCCTCCAATATGTCGTGGTCATACTGGCGGTAGCGTCCACGTTTCTTCCTCGGCTGTTTGTCCCGCCGGTCACCGTCGTCAACACAGGCTTCACCGGTGCCTGTTGCGCTGCCCCCCACGGTGCCGTTCTTCATGCAGAGTGGGGGCAGGTCCGCCTGCAGCAGCAGCCGCGACTCCAAAGCAGGGGGGCATTCCGAAGCGCCCTGTTTGGGTAAGATGGTCTTCAGCTTGTGAAGCACAGCCGGACCCTCTGAGCTTTTGTTGGCCTGAAACACAGCATCCACCAGACCGGCCAGGTCCAGCGATGTTTTGGGCTGAACACTGATGCGCACCTGAGGGATGCGGATAGCAACAGCAGCGCCAACAGCAGGACTCTGAGGGGGGGTGGGTGTTTCAGGGTTGGACAGGGAAACGTCACTGCGCTCACGAAGTTGAGACACCATCTTTTGTAGAGTCAGTCGGTGGAGGTACGAGGAAGCCATCGCCGTAGGAAACTCAATGCTTTCACTTGGAGAAAAAGCCACTTTAGCACCCTCTGGGTGGTCAGATTGCGAGCGGGCCCAGGCTGCCACCTTCTGCAGCAGCATCTGCGTCTCGCCTGCTGACCAGCCGGCCTCCAGACTGTTCTCTCTGATCGCCAGCCGTGGCAGCCTCCTCTCAGTCAGTAAGGCCTCGGCCTGCAGCCGTAAGGTTTTCTGAGGTATCCCGTACAGTATGGCAGCTTTATGAACATCCAGTGAACCAGAGCGAATGTCTTTCAAGGCTTTAGAGAGCAACCCTTCTGCAAACTCTGAACTGCGATCCAAATAGTCCTCTCTGATCGGTCTCCTAAGGGGAGGTGGATGGGAGGATGAGAAACGAACGGGTGAACGGACGAATGACAGGAAGCACTCAGGGTCCACTCCTTTACTGCCTTGTCTTTGGGTAACATCACTCGCTTCTCACTTTGTCTGTTTAACACAGAGCCTCTGAATATGGGGGTAAACATTTGTTTGTTTTTGGCCTTAGGTTGCAAACGATACTTCGTGGAAGGAGAGCTCTCAGTCAAACGTGTGAAGAAAGACACACTTCTACAGTAACACTTCTCCAGTATCTTTGCAATGCAGCTTGATACGTTTTTGAGTGAAAATAACGCATAAATAAATGAGTAGATAAAATAAAAATAAATACAGGCTGCACAGAAGAATAAGTGAAGCCCCTGACTCCTAACAAATGTGACGTTACCTTCCAACAAGTTAGAAAAGAGTCAACCCTTTGGTAGTGCAACAAAACTGAATACCATCATTATTAAAACACATTAAGAAAAACTGCTGGGTTTGATATAAATAAAAATATCTGATAAATCCACAGACAATCAGAATATACAACATCAAAAAGGAAACTAACTGCAGTATTTTGTGTGATACTGAGCTACATGGGAGGAAACATACAAAACATCAAAAGAAAAATACTCACCCTGAAACGTTCTGAGTCAGCACATTATCAGATGATGTATTTTTCTTCGAAAGATCAAGAACACCATCTGCAATAAATGAAGATTTGGAGGAAAAAACTAAATGGGGCACTGTTTCAGAAATATTTAAAGCAATTGCAATTTAAAGTGTGTATACTTCCTATAATTTAAGGTTTACAGAAATATTCTAAGTGTATGGTAAGTGTATTTTTTCCCAGTTAAAATTTCTGGTGTTTATTTATAATCACATTACTATTTAAATTTCCCCAACTTAAAAACTATTTGAATATCCTAACCTTGCATGGCTTCATAGCAGGTGAATAGCAAGTCAATTTTAAAATACACTCCTAATTCACATGTAGAACAAAAAATCTTCATACAAGAGCTAAATGTGACGACTCTCAGTGTTGTACGTATGTGGCTGCTCACCTTGCTCTGGGCAGTGTATGACACTGGCGCTGACGAGGCCCGGGCAGTGTGTGACGCGGCTGACAGTCAGATCCAGCGGTCCATCAGGCTCAGCATGTTTAGGGAGATCATCCTGGCTCGCGTTTGGGTCTTCGAGACCCTCGGGCTGGCTCTTACAGGCGTATTCAATCGCAAACTGACGAATCATCTTACGCATCAACTCCTGCGCTGCCAACGGTATACTGGGATCGCAACTCTCAGGGAATTCTGTTTAATGCATAGAGGAAAAAGACACATTTGGTTCTGTACACATTCTCAAACACAAAAGAAACCTGTCTTGGTTTTTTGTATTTGTGCAGCTGTTTGTCCTGAAACAGGGAAAGAAACCCCAACAGTGCATGGTCTGTCAGCAATCGATATACTAATCACAGATCAGTGTATCTCGAAATGTCATTAACCAGAAACCAAACCTAAAGCAGTGGTGAGATATATATACATTTATTCCTTTATTATTTTTACTGTGTTCACTTCTTTCACTTTTATTATTAAAAAACACACAAACACCCCAGACATGCTGAAATCACAACAGGACTATTTTTTCTGAGCTGCATGCTTAGTTTTTGTAATATGTCTTAAAAAAAAAAAATACCTTTTTTGTGAAAAACTGCATGAAGGAATTGGTCTGCTTGGCACTGGAGTTTTTCTGAGGTGGTCTGGCCCTGAGGAGGAGGGGTTTCGGCGGGGGTCGGCGACACGGGCACGTTATCCTGCTTTAGAAGCATTAAAAGCGTATTGGCTAACATTAACACAAATGGCATTTATTCTGAATAAAGGCTGTATCAGCCATTTGTTTAATTTTAAAAACCTCCACATACACTTTGCAGTGGTTGTGAATGGAACCAACATCTGCCTCTAAAAGCTTCTTCACAGAAAGCAATACCGTGAAATGGTAGGTGGAGGTAGCTCAGTGGGGAGGTAGACCAAGAGGTCATGGGTTCGAATCCTACTTTCAGCACGACCCTTAACCATGAGTTAGGGAATGGAAGTCACTTTGGATAAAGCGTCTGATAAATACCGTACATGTAAATAAATGAAAACCAAAAATGATTATGAAGACGCTGTCTAGTGCCTAAGTATTTAGTCTGAAACTAAACTCATTCTTTACAATATGCCATGAAGAAAACTTAAATTCAGATTTGCCATGCTAATTTAAACAGTTAGGCTCACTGGGACTAAATATAATGACAGTAAATATAATGATTATATTTATGTTGCAGTCTTCTGGTTACATTCACCACCACTGTGAAGAAATCTGAGTTTGTAAGTTTCAATAAAATTAAACATCTCACACCAAACCATACTCTAAAAGTTTACAGACATTGAATTATAGAGGAATTTTAAAAACCCTGTGGAATTCCTCTTAGTGTTCAACCAAGACACCGTTCTCCAACACCTTCACACTAAAGTGTATAACTGATATTTAAATGCAACCAAATTGTTCCATAATAAAACTTAGTTATCAAAAGATAATCAAGACGGTGGTCACAACGAAGAAATGGCAGTAATGGCTGCGGAACAGTGGTAATGATGGTGACACAGTGCAGTGTGTGTGTGTGTGTGTGTGTGGTGAGGCTGTAAGAGAGTCATTGTCCTAAAGTCTGGAAAACAGGAGAGCTCTGTTTCTCACAGTGACGTGTTACGTCTTTAACGGGTCACTTTGAGCTGGACAAGCCACAGAGCTTTTCTGTCCTCAGAACAGTTTTTGTCTATTCAGAGTTAGTGGACAAACTGTCTGCTATTCAGGATTGTTTCAACAACAGTCCTTCATACAAATAAAGATGTAGTCCACTGTGATTTACATGATATTTGAACAAACTTTGATTTTTCCAAACTCACCCACTGAAGCCATCAGTCTCAGAGTAATCAATTAAATGTAAGCAAACCTGTAACAATATTTTACACATACCTGGACACATTCAAGACAGAGAGCTGTGAAAATGTGCTTTTCTTTTAGCTTTAAAATAACCTTTTCTCCAACAAAATTTCCCCTCGAGAACCTCTTGTAACAAGAACCCAACGAGCAAGAGGCAACACTCAGAGGACCTGAACCAATGATTTTATATATTATATACATTGAGCAGCAATAACGATAAAACCTGCCCAATACTGTGCAAGTGGCCATTACGCCAACGAAATAGCTCTGACACACAAGGAATGTACTCCAAGACCTCTGAAGGTGTGTTGTGGTATATGCACCAAAAGGTCAGCAGCAGATCCTATATGTCTTGTAAGGTGCAAGGTGGGACCGGTCTAGTCTGTCTGGCACATCTCATAGATGCTCTAGCAGATCAAAGCAACATCAAAAGGAACCAAGGTTTCTCTACAGATCTTTGCTCAGAGTATCACACTGCCTTTGCTGACCTGTCATTTTCCCATAGTGCATCCTGGTGACATTTTGCCCCAAAAAGAAAAAGAAAAAAATAGGGATGCACGTATTGCCGATTTCAAACCGATCTTGCGCATGCGCTTTACTTGCAGCACAGACGCTTGCATTCAGGCTGCGTTCACGTGAACGGAGGCGTTTCTCCGTGAG
>JBBPDE010000083.1:369974-383371 GCA_037974605.1 Nannopetersius ansorgii | reverse complement strand
ATATATCTACCAATAAAACAGATATTTTAGAATAAGACTAGTGGAATACAAAAAGGTTACCACTGTCTTTTTCTGACCTTCCACACTCAAACAAAGCACTTTTGGGGTACTTGACATCTATATTGTCAAAGTTTATGAAATGTACACGGCAAGTTGACACATGACCCTACCTCCTAATAGTTGATTTGTGGAGTAGCCCTTGCTAGTAACTGCAGCTCTTCCTTATTCAAAATCTTTTGAAGTAAAGACTCTGACTTCACAAAATTGGACAAGCTACCACATCCTTTGGAAGGACGTCTAATTTAGTGAAAATAGCTCAACAAAAAAGTGAAAATAGGCAATTTGAAATTTAGCCAATTAAAAATCAGCTGCCAGTGGATGTCTGTGTTAATGTCCTTTTGTAGGCTCATTCATAAGTATTGTCTTTAAATCCTGACGTAACATTTACAAAATGTGGTCAATTCATTCAACCTCTTATGATTTGGCAACTTGTGGGCCAGGGGTTAAGGGTCTTGCTTAGGAACCCATTGGTGGTGTGCTGAGGGTAGAATTCAAACCCATGACCTCTTGGTCCAGAGGCAAGTATCCTACCCACTACGCCGCCACTACGACACCACTGAGGTACCCTTAAGCAAAATACTGTCCCCACACACTGCTCCCTGGGCTCTGCATCACTGGCTGCCCACTGCTTCACTTGGTGAATGGGTTAAATACAGAGAACAATTTCATAATGTGTGCTGTAGTGTGTATACACTGTATGTATAACAAACTGACACTTTACATTTACCTGGTTCAATTAATTGCCCCTGCGATTGGAAGGTCATGGGTTCAAATTAGGGCTGAATGATATTAGGAAAACATGCGATATGCGACAATGTTGTTGAGTGTTGCGATGGTGATATCACATGTGATTGAAATGCAATATTTCCAACATGTTTTTTTTTTAAAAAGAATTTACTTAAACAGAGCATTTTAGTGCCTCCGATAAAACATTTGAACCACTGAACATTGTTGAAAAAAATCTGAAAATATTTTTTTAATCATTTAAAATCTTAAATAAGTGTAAACATAATTTAAATTATAGTAAGTTCTTAGCCAGAAAAAATACCAAAAGGAACAATCTATACTAGCAGCACAGAAGATGAAGAAACTGCCCAGTGATTTTTTTTTTTACCCTCTTCTCTGTGGCACTGGGTGAAGAGTTTTGGAAAAACACCATTAATGCCGTTCAGTCAATAAATGCCATATGTATATTTTTTCGTGATATGTATATTGTGCATGTTGATATCGCGATGACTGTATTGTGCAGCCCTAGTTCAAATCCCAGGACTGCCAGTGGCATCCCCTTGATACTCTCCACACACACTGCTCCCTGGGCGCTGCCCTGGAGGCTGCCTGCTGCTTCACTTGGTGAATGGGTTAAATTTAGAGAAAGAATTTGTTCACTCTATAAGGGGCCACTTTACTTATGTTTAGTGGCTCTACATAGCACTTTACTGACTGTGCTCCAGTGTCTGTCATATTTGTATCACTATAAAAACTGCATTCAGCACAGGTTTAACACATTTAACACAAAACACATGGCTATGCAGCGACTGCTGGATTGAAGATACCCTGCATTAATACAAAAGTCAATGGAAGGAGCCCATAAAGACAGAAATACAGACCTGTGTGTGTGTGTGTTTCATTGTTTATACGTTAATGCTAGATGGAGGAAATGTTGGAAAGTTTGAGTGAAGCAATGGTTGCTAAAGTGACTGGTGCTCCTGTTCTAAAATTGAAGGGGGGGCGGGCAGGGCTTCCACGGCGAGGAAAAAAAGCCCGTTATTTTTTCCCCCACCTGTATTCCAGCCAACCCCCTCATACCGCGCTTCGATTGGCTAAGAGTTCGCACCGGCCGTTCCTCCAAGAACTTCTAGCCAATTGAAGTAATTTGGGGGTGTATCATAAGCCAATCACGGCGCATGGTGGGCGGGGTTTGTATGAAATTGGGTGGAAGGAAAAAAATAGTGGCAAAAGTAGCCCTCAGCGGTTGAACTGAGAGGCGGTGGAGAAGAAGAAGAGAAATCACGAAGTAATGTCTTCTAAACGCGTCGGTTTCGTCTCTGTTTCAGTTTTAAAAGTTTTTAAAATGACTGCGTTGGAAAGGAGCCATTATTAGGAGAAAGTGGCACTTTTCAAAGGCGTACACGCTGGATATTTGCCTTTGTGGCTGAGAGGATGAAAAACGAAAGGCAATGTAGTTTAGTCTAGACAGTCGAGCTAAGTCATGGTAAGTTCCTCTCTGCATGCCTCTGTGGGAAGGGCTTTCCTGTCTCAGCTTTCTCTGAATGTGGCTTATTTGCCTTCTGAAAGTTGTTTATTTAGCGGACATGATACAGACTGCAATTTTCTCTGAGTAATGCGCTTACATTGCATGGACAAATGTATTGGGACGGCTGACCATCGCAAAACGGACTTAAATGACATTGCGTTCAAATACATAATATAGCGTTGGCCCCCTCGTTTGCAGCTACAACAGCTCCCATTCTTCTGTGAAGTCTTTCCACAAGATTTTGAAGTGTTTCTGCGGAAAATTGTGCCCATTTTTGAGGCATTTATGATGGTCGTTGTCCAGCATGTCTTGGTATGCTGAAGCAAGATTGTCCTTCACTAGGAATAAACGGACACCTGAATTCAGTAATTAAGACGTGTCCCAATACTTTTGTCCATGTAGTGTATATAGGTGGGTGCAGGCTGTTTGCAGTGCAGTGTTGCTCTCTACAACTTGGGCCAAACTGATAAACTTCTTCAAAGACACTGATAGCCTGACTGACTCGATTTCCTTTCTTTATCTAAACAAATGACTTCTCTGTGGACATTCCTTGAGTGTTTTGGTGTTTGAGGGAAGGCTGGGCTTGGGGATTCCCCCTGTCACTGGAGCTACTGCACTGGAGGCTCTTGATTGGGAAAAGGGAAGTGGACTTTATTGAGGGGGCGATGACCTTAGAACAGAACGACCCCTCCAAACCTTTTTCATCTGGACAGGGTTAACAGGACCTGAACCTTCAAGCTGCTTTGAACAGATGTGCAGTTAATGCAGGGTTATAGTGAACTGAAGACTTTTTAGAAAGCAGAAAGTTCCCAAATTTGGAAACTTGAAAATTGTTTTTCAGTAAAATGTGTCTTAATACTGCAGTGGGTGATTAATACTCTGATAAAATATCTGCATTTCATTTGACTGCATTCATAAAGCAATATAAATAAACATTATTACTTTGCGGTTTTATAAACGATTGATTGATTGATGGCGGCACATTAATATTGGACATAAGAATCTGCCAACCTATGTTGGTGCATCCTTACACTGATGTTACGTCTCACTGATTGTACATATTGTCCCTTAATTCTACATTTTTGTCCAAATCCCTTGTTCAAACGATTGGCAACAGACAAAATGGGCAGTTTTTGCTGGCAGTCACTAGAACAAAATATCTAGAAATTGATAGCGCATACAAATACAGTAAAATCAGTTAATGGGGATCATTGATGCATATAAATGATGAGGATTGTGCAGTGGAATCTAATCTGACTGGAGTACGCTGGGACTTTGTGGAATGAAGATCAGAAAAACAAAGTGCTATTCACTATTCAGACAAACCCAGGGTGCAGTTTTAATCATTACCACCAAAACTAAGAGGGGGACACTGAACATTTCGGGAGATGAGATTTCAGACTATTGCGTCAACACAGACTAAATAAGCTCTTTATAATGGCGAGGCCAGTTTTCTGTGTGTGTGTCTGTGTGGGACAGGGTGGAGCACTTTGGCAGAACGAGGGAGAAAGAGAGGGGAGGGAGGGTAAGCGAGAGACAGAGAAAGAAAGAGGACTGCTTTCTTTTGAGAAACTTGGAGAGCCATGGTGGTGGTTTGGGTGATGCTGCATTTTCCACGTTGGAAGTGAAGTACGAGAGAAGGGAAGGAAAATGGAGGGAGAGAGAGAAAACGAGCAAGAGCGATGATTCACTTTCAGTTGGGAGGTATGAGAGCTGGAAAACCCCACAAAGACAATAGGTGTCTGGACATCAGTTCATCCGCAGGGACATTTGCATGCATGCACACACACTCTCACACACACAAAACCTCTGAGTGTGAAGGCGTTTTATACAGCATTGATCACGTTTGCTTCACCTGCTTTTTGCTAGGTGTGTAACTAGGGCTGGGCGATTTGGCCTAAAATCAGAATCTCGATTAATTGAACATTTTAACTCAATTACGATTAATGAACGATTATTTTATTTATTTTTTGTTTTTTTGCCCTCATAGTTCACTGAGAAGTTGCTCAGTTGTCTCAGTGTTTAAGCTGTCCGTGCTCGACATGTCGGCGGAATAACGTAACATAACGGAGCGGGGTCACGTGACTCCACACGCGGTAGTGTTTTTAAAGGGAAAGAAATCGAAATAATCGACCTGGAAAAATGTGATTGATTATAGGTTCTGAATATCGATTTCGATTACTTTTCGATTAATCGCCCAGCCCTATGTGCAACAGATCATCCTTTTCTTAGTTATGTTCAGTCTTTAAGTTTTGAGTCTTAATCAAATTTAAATTCCATATCAGTCCGGAAAAAGTTTGAGGTGAAATTGTGGCCACATGCACTGCATTATAATTGTTTTTACATGATCAGTTCCATTCAGCTACAGAACTTAGTATAGAGTGCTCTCTGTTGCTCAAGAAGTCCAGCTACTTGTAATTTCAGTGAGCTGTGCCTTAACCAGCACTTCAGTTTAGCCTTTGTTTCTCCATCCATCTTTTACACCACGTATCCAACCCTGCTTGGAATTTCGACCATGACTACTGCTGGGCCCATTCTTTTTGAGGCTGATTTCAGTTTTGAGTTTTGTTTCATAACCATTAAAATGATAATCATAGTCAGTCCTGCTTATTTTGGTTTAGTGTAGTCCAGTTTGAGAGACAAACTGTACCAATTTAACAAACCACAGAATAACTAAAAGTCTCAGTGCATTTAATGTATGATCAAAATGTACTGGAGTATTGTTGTGTCATATGTTTGCCATTTCTACTCACCTCTCGGAACAGCTATGGCACCTGGGAAGCATTGCAGAAGTTCTAGTCAAGAAGCTCAGTTTAGACAAGAACACTCTGCACCCTACTCATATAAATTGAAATGGAACGTTAAAATAAACATTCAGCAGCATTTAGTGATTTTTTGTGTCAGCTAACCACTTTTCCAGACTCGCTGTTTTCAAGCTAAAGACTAAAAATGAAAGAGGAGTGATGTGACTACCCAAGTGAGTTGGCTGGTGTGAAAATAGATGACTTCAGATTGGCTGCGTTTCTCCTTATATTTCAAGCCACCTCTCATATTACTATGGATTTGGGGGCCAGGTCTGGGTTTGTTCATGTAGAAAGGTAATGATAAGGTGCAGAGTTTGGACACGGTATGATTTCTACCTGCTGTTTCCTGCCTATAGCCTTAGTTTTGCTTTACTGACTGAAATCAAAAGCTCAATTTGGTGGAAAAAATCTGTCAAGAGGTTTCGACGTGGACACAGCATTTTCATTTCATTGAGCAGGGGGGCCTTTCTGTTTCATTTGACTTTTGAATCTCCAGGGAGATTTTTCTTTTTTTGACACGGCAGTAAATAATTTGCAGCAACAGGCTGCCATGGAGTAAATGTCACCGGTGGAAAAAACACTATTATTTAAAGGGTTGTTGACATTGACTGTTCATGCTCTGCCCATAAATATGTTCTGTCATAGCAACTGTACAGACGTATCATGTTGCCATATGTTGAGTTCACACTATGCTGCAGGGTCAAAACCAGCAAACTTAGAAACAACGATACAGAATTGGCTTGTGGTAAATGCTTTGAAGCTGATAAAGATTTATTCATGCATCTTGCATTGACAGGAGTCAAACAGAACACAACTGGGCTCAACTCCCCACCAGCAGTTAGAAAAGAATCAGTGTCACTTTAGCTGACTCAGAGGAAGCAGGTCTTCAGCCTCTCAGCATTGGTAGGACTGTGTGTGAACTAGCATGTGGAACTGGACATGGATAATTGGGCAGAGTTCTAAGCGCTGTTGAGTTTTGGCCTCGTGTGTGTGGAGTTTGCATGTTCGCATTGTGGTGGCGTGGGCTTCCTCCATCGTCTCTGGTTTCCTCCCACAGTCAAAAGACTTGCGTGTCGAGTGAATTGGGGATTCTAAATTGAGTGAATGCTGTGTGTGCACCCTGTGGTTGGCTGGTGCCCGCCCCAGTTGAGTCTCTGCCTTGCTCCCGTGATAGACTCCTGCCTCTCTCCTGGGATAAACCCTAGAAAGGATTAAGTGGTTCCAAAATTGAATGACTAAATTGGGGGGCGGGAGACTTTTACTTATGTTCTCTAATGCCATTAACAGAGCTACAGAAGAAGGCAACGGTGGGCAGAGCATGGACAAGTCAGTTAGGTTTGCATGGAGCCATTCAGTGTCAGAAAGTTTGGCTTATTCCTTCTGTGTGTCTTTCCTACTTCCATCTGATTTTTTGTCATTTTTCTTTGCTATCTTCCTCTCATCGCTGGGACAGAGTCTCTCTGTTTCCCCGTTCCTCCGTCTTTTCTGCACTCTGTCTGTTTGGAGGAAGTCTCCACAGGCTCTTCCGTCAGAAGCTGTAGGTTTTCAAGTTGGACAAAATAAGAGGAAGTTAAACGGAAGGGCCACATACCCATTGCCCCTGAAGAGAACCCCCCTCCCTGCCGGCATGCACACCGTCCTGGACAGAATGTACCTCACACACATACTGACCACCCGGCACACTTTGCCAGTAATGTAATACATATGAATTTAAGAAAAGTCAGAAGAACGACATTCATGGTATATTTTTGAAGCCTCTTGCAAAATGATTGCTTGCAAACTCAACGTTCCATATAAGAAATCAAGTATGCACATGCAAAAGAATGAAATAATGTACAGCGTTCATTTTGCATTCATGTAATTTGCTTGTGAATTTCAAGTAGCCCAAGACTTGATTAGGGCACATTCCAATCTGGGGCGGATTTCCTGGTTGTGACCATTAACCATATGATGGCATGCAAATCACTCTCTTGCACAAACTTTGCCAAATTCTTTCACAAACTCAAAAACAGGATCTTCTCAGTATGAAAGAATAGCCTTGGTATTGTCAACTCCTCCAGCATGAAAGCTACTGCTTTTGACAAAAAGTGTAGTATTGGTGCCTGCTGTGTGGAATTTAAACTATCTACTGGTTCAGTTAATTAATAGTGATTTAATGTATTATTTTGTAAAGTAGAACATCCCTTTTTTATATTTGCTCAAATTTGACTCTTAGGGGCGGTTTTTGTCCAATTAAAAAGCAGTACATTTTGTTAATTGCATAACTATACATGTACAATATCAGTATTAATTACTTTCATAAATGAAAAGAGGGTGCCCAAGAACCTGTCCATAAAATCTTATAGATTCTTACCTCTTGCTCTCATTGATACAGCTCGTTGTTTGTTGTTATAAAGATAACTTTTTATTAAGATTTTTTATTGCTGATGTATCTGAGTCTGTTGCTCTTGTGTTGTATGTTGCACCCAGGGGAGCAACTAGTCACTTTTTGGGGGCTATTTAACACCCGCCCCCACCACCCGTCGCAGCAGCATCACTGGTCATAACATCTACTGACAGTGGCCAGGCCCTACATGTCATAAATATTTTAAACCGCATATTTAAAGCCTAGTCATGATTTAAAAGCACAAGAACAGTTTTAAAACATAAATGCCAATGATATTTTTTCTGTCCCTCCCTTGTTTTGGCGCCCCCACTGGTGGTGCGCCCATATGCACCGCATATACTGCATACCCCATTTTTGCGCCACTGGATGCACCTACGGTCCAAGAGTATGATATTTCGTCTTACTGCATACTAAATGTATATGGCTCTAATTAGCTTAACTTATAGGAGGCTCTATGCGGAACTGGAGCTTTCCACCATAGACCTCCCATTAACACTGCTGAAGATTTTGCTTTAAAAGCCATTTAGAAGATTTTCTTGAACAAGAGGGGTACATTAATGAATACACCATGCAAGCAGCTGGGCTTCAGCGTATTATGGATGGTTTGAAAGATCAGTCTAGAAAAATGCATGAATGATGTTTCATACATATTTTTATCACATTATTATGTTAATTAAGTCTTCATTTTTAAAGCACCACATAAAATTTACAATGCACAGTGACACTGGCATCATGTTAGTATCAGCAGTAGCAGATCAGTGTTTAGATTCAACCAATATATGTATGAAAGGGCAGCTGGTGGCCTAGTGGTTAGGGCACTCCCCTGCGATCAGGAAGTTGTGGGTTCGATTTCCAAAACGGTTAGACACCTCTTAGGGACACTGAGCAAGGTACTGTCCCCACACACTGCTCCCTGTTCTTGGCTGCCCACTGCTTTACTTGGTGAGTGGATTAAATGCAGAGGTTGAATTCCGTGCTCTTCAGACTGTGCTGTGGGCTTTTCACATTTGGCAGAATGGTCCGTTTCACTAACTATATTGCAAACCGATATTTAATGATGTAGTTATTATATACTGGAGGAGCAGCATGTTTAGATGAAGTTTGGCTACTAGGCCTGATGCCTGATTGCATTTGTAACTTCAAAGTTTCTGCATCAGTAAACACCCACAATTCCCATGGCTGTTCATCCCTAGTGCCATTACTGATGAATGGTAAATCTAGCTCCTTGAATTTGAACGATAATCTAGTTTTATTAAACATTAGTCATTTGTTTCTGAAGAACATTAAGGTATTAAGGCATCAGAAATGTGATTAGCACTCCACATAGCATGATTACCTATTACATTAACAGGTACTTCAATGAAATTGCATTTAACTACATAGACTTTAACATGGATTTGTTCCCCCTTTTGCAGCTATAACAGCTTCCACTCTTCCTGGAAGGCTTCCCACAAGATTTTGGATTCTTTCTGTGGGGAATTTGTGCCCATTCATTCTGTAGAGTATTTATGAGGTCAGACACTGCTGTTGTATATGCTGTTGGCCTGGCTCACAATCTCTGTTCCAGGTCATGCCAAAGGTGTTCAGAGAGCATGTCCTCTCCAGAGAGCATCTTCTTGCATTACTCTTACATCAAGATTTAGCACTTAGTACTCTCATCTGGTTCTTACACTGTCCTGAAGCTTGAATGTTTCCTCGTATTGTAAATCCCTTTGAATGATTTGTCAAAGAAATGTAATGTGTTGGATGGGGTTGGGGGCAGCGCTTTTTGTGGGCCAATCAAGTTCTTCCACACCAAACTCATCCAACCATGTCTTTATGGACCTTGCGGGGACACAGTCATGCTGGAATGGAAAAGGTTCCTCCTCAAACTGTGTTCACAAGGTTGGCAGCATAGCGTTGTCCAAAATGTTATTCTGAAGCATTAAGATTGCCCTTCACTGGAAGTAAGGGGCCTAGCGCAAATGCTGAAGAGCAGATGTGTCCCAATACTGTTATCTGCATAGTGTATCTGCGCGATAGGTCAGGCATGCCAAGTCTGCAGCACAGCAGCAAAGAATATGTCGCAATATTTGTCCAGTGTGCTACTGCAAGTACGATATGAGACAAATTGGGACAATTACAATGTGGTAGGGGACATCTGGTCCCCCAAGTCCAGTAACATTTTACTGTGGCCCATTACTGACCCTTAAAAAGACATTGTGTCAGAAACTACATGTGACAGCATATTGTCCAGCTCAGTGCACTCAGGCCTGTTTACCATTCAAAAATGGTGCACCAAAAATGCAGGGCCTGTTCCACAGCTCAAACAGAAGAACTGTTTCCAGCACATAGATGATTTCCATTGTGCAGAGGCCAAAGTACACTCCAGAACATAGGAAACAGTCATCAGCGTGCATCAGTATTCTCTCACTAGCTATGTGTGAGCACAGGTCAGCTCAATGTGGCTGAAAACAAATGCAATGCATGCGAAGGGAAACAGACTGTAGTGTTGCCAGTATTTGAGAAAAGGTTGAAAAAACTGTTTTTTTAGTAAAAGGCTGAGTATTTTGGTAAACGAATGATTAAGAATAGATTTCTGAAAATGGAGCAAACACTGGATCAGATAATAAGAAAATATGTATTGTTAGGGGTGGTTAAAGAGTTTTCTTTCTCTTTAGTGCATTTGCAGGTCAACATTTGTCATATTTACTAAACTGATGAAATTGCCAAATTGTTACATAATGTCAGAATAATACAAACAATTAGTCGCAGCAACTTTCATGTAACCCTGTCACTTTCAGCTCAGCTGTCATGTAAGTAATTGTAATTAACTAATTTGTTCAGTATAGTGCTGAGTAAGTTAATGTGGTCTTCCTGCTTCTGAGCTGTTGCTTACATTTAAGTGTGCAAATTAAGAGAGGTTGCTTTCTTTTTGTTTGTTTGTTCTGGTACTTCTGACTACTCAGCTGGATCTGAACCAAAATAGCAGGTGTGGAAAAGGGTCAAGACCAAAAGACCTGGATCAAATTCTTCTATGTAAAAAATCTTCACCTGCTGCATGAATCTAGAGACTCTGTCTTTAGATTCATGCTGCTTTTGACAAGGCAGCATAAATCATCAGAACACCACTTTCTGGTGTAAAAACACCAGTCAGAAGATGAATGTGTCTCAGTAAACGTGTTTAAACGTGCAAAGAACACATCCAGTATACACTGTTTACTGAACAAAAATATAAACGCAACACTTTTGTTTTTGCTCCCATTTTTCATGGCAGATTTGTGAACAATATTTAAGACTAATGGGTCTTTTGTGTATGTAGAAAATGTTTGAGTTCAGCTCATGAAAAATGGGAGCAAAACCAAAAGTGTTGCGTTTATATTTTTGCGTTTATAACTGTGTGTTGCGATGTGCGCACATGATTTTGAAAGCTAAAAGCTTGTTATTATGTAATAATTAGTACAAGCCTAATTGTAACAGCATTAGACAATGAAACTCTGTGTCTGACTCTCTCCCTCTCTCTCTAGTGTCCTGTACCTCCCTCCGTGGTGGTGCTTCTTTTTTAAGCTGTTGGGTTGTAAAGCACACACACAAGAAGGCCTTTGTGCAGTTATTGAGCTATCAAGTGCTTGAGACAAAAGACAAATGGCATTTAAGATCAAGCTGGAGATACAGGGCAAGCGTCACAGTGTAGATTGCTATCTGGGTGCTCTTCATTGATTGATTCCAACAATTCCCACCAAGACCAAGAGCTTTCTGTAAGATCTGCAAACTGTCATTTCATATTACATTTTTTAGACACCCAGTTTTAGTGTAACATTTATAACGATGACAAGCTAAGGCCGTTCTCCTTAGGTCTATATGAAAGCATGTTTCAGATGCTAATGGCTTGGATATATTGGATGGATGGAAATTACATGATGCAGCAATTCAGATTTGTACCCTTTTACATCAGCATGGGAATGTTTACAGCTGTTTATGAACTCAGTTGTAGTAGAAGCCACCGGGCAGCTGGGAAACATAATTTAGAGAATGAATCTCATTACTCTCTAAAAATGCTGGTCTTATGATGAGACAGATAAGAGAAATGACATGCATGTTCCTTGTTAAGTTTTCGGTAAGTTCAGAAACAGTAGAAAAGCAATTCTGGTCCCTTTCTTATATAAATATATGTCAGCTTCCACAATAGCTTCTTTTGTGAGTAGCGTCAGAATTCATTTTGGTTCTTCAGGAGTGCAATGGTATGATACTTGATGCTATGAGATATGAAAATATGCCATAACCAGGTAACTTTAGCTGAACACAGCCAAACTTTCTCCCATACTTTTACAACATGAGCATTAAGTGGAAGTTATTAAGATTGCAAGCAACATATAAACATATATTATTTGGCTCTAATTTTTCTGGGCCCAATATATGAAGCTTTTTCATTGGACACATGGAGTTGTGTTCAGAAGCACACAGTTTGTGGCCCATGGTAAAATTAAAATGTGCTTTTGTGTCAGGTATGTGTATGAGGGAGGATCTACACAGACCCTGACACAGAAGGCCTACAAAAAATAATTACATATTCCGCGTAGTCTTCTAACTCTTGAGTGTCTCACTGCGGCCGGTTTTGTCTCTGAATTTTAAAACCACACGATTCACAAACTCTGTTTTTGTAGCCAAAGAATCAAAGCACATATTGTGGTTTCCTTAAGACTTGTTTTGCTGAGTGTCATTTAAGATTTACATATTGAGATTGTGTGGCAATATTTATCTATACTGTTATTGGAACTGATGTCCATTAATAGGTGCAAAACGTTAAAATGTCAGAGGAAACGATGTGAAAAGAGTCCTGTATGTAAAATAATGGGAAAGCAATAACTAGAATTGTCTGGTGGCGATATGCAGAGCATTGTTTCCATCCCTTCCAATAGGTTTTTATGCAGCATTAAACCTCAGCAACATTGTGTACCTGGCATTTTCAGCCATTTGTGGCCAAACTTAATGATTAGCAATCCTGCTGCTTGGCTGGTGCTGCATAGTTGTTGCTCCCAACCAATAACAAAAACAGCTGTGGTTCAAGTAAACAAACATTACTTACTGCTGCCCTCTAAAGGTGTTATAGTGTTAAATTGTTGTTCCTCTCTATCACGTCTCTCAATATTTTTGCCTTATTTACATATGTTTACATCTGAACACTGAAATTATGGAAAATAATTGCTCAAAAATGATCTCAGATAATTGTGATTGGATGATTATGTGATCAGCATGACTAAGGACAAGTGAAATGGTCGCTTCAAAAAAAAACTTCCTCACTCTTTTAGCCCACATTTCAAACTCCATAGTTTTCCCCCATATTCTTTCACTCTTCTCTCTTTTACCTCTACGTCTCTCTTTTATAATCTCTCCCTGCCTTTTTCCTCTCATAGTTTGTTTTTCTTTCCTCTCGATCCCCTTTTCCCACTCGTTTTTGGCCTTTCATAAAAACCCTGTTCCTGGCTCATGCTCTCTAGTCATCACTCACTTTTTTCCACCTCCTTTTTTCCCTGCTGTTCTTTGGTGCTTTTGGACCTACCCACCAGAATACTTTTGTGAGAAAACGTCGTACTGTAATTGTTGTCAGATGATCTGGAGGGAGGTATGGTACAGGACACTAGAGAGAGAGGGAGAGAGACAGACAGAAAGAGAGAGGAAGAAATGGAGAGGGTGAGAGAGAGCCGCACAGTGAGAGATGGAGAAAGGCTGAGCAGATGAAAGGAGAAGTCTAAGGGGAAAGTGGGGAGAAGCAGAAAGTGGAAGAAGGAGAAAATGTGGCGAGTTGCTATGGCAGCACTGTTGCAGTAAAGTAAACAGAGTATATATATGTGTGTGTGTGTGTGTGTGTGTGTGTGTGTGTGTGTGTGTGTGTGTGTGTGTGTGTGTGTGTGTG
>JBBPDE010000083.1:326965-361078 GCA_037974605.1 Nannopetersius ansorgii | reverse complement strand
ACGGAATAAGAGCTTCTGGGAGGAGGTGGTGGAGAGACACTTCACAGAAAATCTCTGGCTGCAGCAGTTTAGAGCGATGCGGCCGGCGTTTGGGATGCTGTGGGTTCATCAGTCCTGATGTTGCTCCATCACAGGCTGCCACCGACCACCGGCTCCAACCCAAAAGCAGAATGTATCATGCGACACATTTATTTGCGTTAAAGCCGTTTTTTTAAGTATCGATATAGAATTTATGCACTAAAGTTACACGGAAAAATATTATGTCGACATTTATCGATAATTAGCATTTCCATCAGCTATATCGGTAAAATATTTGAAGCGCTAAATATTTTTTCGCAAAATCTCCTTGGATGGAAACCGGGTTTACGTGATCAACTGTGTATGTGGGATAATCTCTTTCCATATATAAAGTATGGGTGTTGAAAATGTTGTATTTTATTTTGATTGCTTTGGCACATTTGGTACACTGAATGTGCATAATCTATTCACACAGTAGTGAAATATACACATATGAATAAGATATTTTGTTCCTATTTTTATCTTTCTATGCCTGAAAACAAATTCTGGCACAAACAATTGAGGATAAATATGATTTTAATTGATTGACATTCCAAAAACCTATGAAGGTGATCACAATGCATCGGTCCGCTTTTGTGCCTTGAGCCGAACTCATTGACTTTTTGGTCACAACTTACAGGCGAGTACTGAGGGGAAATGACAACTCGCCAGGTCACCTGACTAAAGCAGAGAGAAGAGGAGAAGGGAGGGAAATAAGATGAAAGGATTAGTTGTGGGCTACTAAAAAGGACAAGGCGACACACACACGCGCACGCGCACACGCCCACAGCTAAGACCTGAGTCATTATGTCTATCTCCATTACATAATCCACTCTAGGATGTCCCACGTGGCCACACACCTGGGTGTGTGTCAACTTGCGTGTGTCTTTGCCCGAATGGCCCTTGGATGAGCTTGGTGTATGTGTGTGTGTGTGTGTGTGTGTGTGTGTGTGTGTGTGTGTGTGTGTGTGTGTGTGTGTGTGTATATATATGTAGTATGTTTATTACTGATTTATGTAAGCATTAAACCACTCAAGGCCATAAGTGATTTTACTACCCTTTAATCATAGTGAAATCACTCACATGGGCTCTTGTGGCTTATTATGGCTTCACTGCTGTCTCTTCACAAGATTGCACAACCCCCCAGGCAGCCTTTATCTTAAGTAGCTCTTACCCGCTAAGTAGACTGTGGCTGTGTGTGTGTACAGTAAGCCCAAAGTGGTCATTACTTTTTTCAGAACAATTTTATTTCTGGAGCCTAATCTCTATTTGTGTCTGCAACACCATTAGACATAGTGCAAATAACTTTCTCTCTTTTTCTTTTGCTCAGTGTGAGAAAGAGATAGAGCGTGTGCAAGAGCAGCTGGAGGAATACAAAGACCCCCCCCTTTCCCTCAGCCGCCTGTCGCTCAAACAGCAGAAGTTCAAGAGTTTCAGGGAGTCTGCCATGGTGAGTGGTTCTAAGTGTTATTTAGTATTAATGTATTCCTAATGAAATCATTATGGAAATGACTGTATTTTGTGTCTGTGTGTTTGTAGGAACTCCACAGTGAGACTCTAGTGGTGCTGGGAGAGGTTGAGAGTTGGTCTGAGCTGGACTGGTCAGGGCTGGGGTCTGTCCTTGACCGACTCCCGCCAATCAGAGAGAAAGTTAGAGACATGTCTCACTGTCTGTCTGATTGCTGGGCGCAACTTGACAATACTCAGAGACTACTATCCACTCTTACTGAGGTACTACACATTTTCATTAGACACTGATCAGCGTTACAAGATCTTTCACTAGCAGTCTACCTGGTTTCCACACCATGAGAGGGATGACATGGGGAATTTGGAGATACTATATGCAAGACAGGCCAGAAAGAAGTAAATTATCCAAGTCCTTTGTAAAATAAGAGGAATATGGATTGAGAAACAGTGTGCTACTCCTCCTGGCTTCCCCTCATGTCATGAGCTCTCATCGGCTGTAGCTCGGCATCACATTCATTGACAGTAACAGTCAGGTCACAGCACGGTTACACTACAGAGCCCAGATATTTAGGCTGCTTGGAATCTTTCAGGCATCGGCGAGTCTCTCTGCTGATGTCTTTTACACAAAGCAATCAAGGCCAATTTGGCCTCTTATCTAGGGTGAAGTAATTTGTTGAAATAAAGGGCCTAGTAATAGATCTGGGAAAGAACAGCCAAGATAACAAAAAATATTAAATAAAATCTAGAAAGTTACTAAGCACAGCTCAGCGCAGTGAGGTTGGATGTCGAGGAAAAAGGAGTGAATCAACCATCATTGGGCAATTAGAAGAGGACCTGACAGTCAATCGGCAACACAACACTTTAAAGCACCCAGTACAGGGTGAAAAGTCCCAGACCATGGGCATGTAGGAGGCATAGAAACCTGCCATAACAGTCAATGTAATTTATATACAAAAACACAGTAGTGAATCTTTGATGTACTGCTTTACATTGATTTTTGTTTGTTGGATCAGTTTGGTGCCTTTATTGATCATCTTTGTCTTCAGCATCGAAAGTTGGTCAGGATGCTCAAAGGGCTGGAGTCACTGAACCAGACTAATGTTAATCCCAGACTAAAATGATTTTTTTATCGAGGAAACGTTATATAATTAAACACAATACCAAGTCAGGCTGTCCATAGTGATTTGTTAAAAAGCTAATTTGCATATGTTATTGTCACATACAGTATAAAAGAATACTTTTGGGCACATGGACCAAGAAACATATTTTGATATGGCTAGCTATCAGTGGCCCAGTTATTCAAATAAAGCTCAAGCACCAACTCTTTATCAAAAGACTTTATCAAAAGAACCAGGTGTAAAAGATAATAATTCTCTGTCTACTGTCTCCTTCTTTGGCAGGCGTCCCAGTGGTGTGATGTGGTCTCCTCCTCCTCACCCCTCTCTTCCCCTTCCTCTCCTCTCTCTACGCTTCCCCCCATTCCTCCTTCCCGCTTCCAAGACGCACGGGCTTTGGCTCTGGAGCTGGGGGGTGGGGCTCTGCTGGAACTCTGGGCGCAGACCCTGGAGCGCTACCAGCGGACGCTGGCCCACTTCAAGACTCGCATGCTCCAGGCAGAGCGCAGCCCGCCCACTGCAGCTCAGGGCCAGGAGTCCAGCTCAGGCGCAGCCAAAACCCCACGGACACCCAGCTCTGGTGCCGCCAGCTTGTGGGAGCTTGAGGGAGAGACAGAGGGAGAATGGGGCAGCAGTGGGGAGGGAGGCCTGCAGTCCTGGGGGTCACTGGCCTCACTGTTCCGGCCACAGAACTGCTCTACACTAAAGATTGGAGAGGAGAAGAAGAAGGAGGGTGCAGGAGGAACCGCAGGGGGAGGGAAATTCCTGCAGAACCTGCTCAACCCAAGCAAGAAGAGTGTGAGTTGTAGCTTCTGTTTGTATTTATGGGAGAGAGAAGCATTTTATGTTGCACATATTGCTACTGTCTAAATTCTAAAAAGTAACAAAAATCTAAAAATCTATGAAACTGTTACTTAATAGGAGAAGGAAAATGAGTGTTACACACACTGATGACAAATTACACACACTGATGATCAGTTCATGTCAGATTCTGCAGGCCTCTGGAACTGTCATCTGAAAACATGAAACATGTTTCTTCCTAAAGATATTCTCTCAACTTGTGTTTTGATGATGGTGGTGCAGAGCCCTGTCTTACACATCCAGAATCTCTCAGCAGTGTTTGCTTTGTTTTGTCACCCACTCAACATAAGAGATTTTTAGTTCAGATCATTTTGGACTATTTCCATACACCACCTGTCAAACTGTGTAAAAATTAGTTGTAAATTTTTTTGTGTGATGGCAATGTTTTATTGTAGTATGAATGGTTATTTTTTAAATATGTATGTATAAGGATCAACTATAAATTAATAACTCCTAAGTAAACTATCATTTACAGTCTAACACTGCCGATGGTAAAATCACATGACTACATGACAGCTTAAAGCTAACTTGCTAGTAGTTGATCAGCCAATGCATGATTGATATAATAATATATTAAATATTTACTCTTTAATGTTCTGATAGACACATTTTGTCCAACTTTGTCAAGCTTTTTCGTTTCCTTTTCGTTTAGCCCACAGAAACTCCTCTTCCTCCTAAACCTCCCCGGAAGCGCCACCCAAGTTTTGACCTGCAGGCCCTTCTGGCACCGAGGCGTGCAACTGCAATAGTGTCCAAGCCAGCGGAGACTCCCCTGAGCTCAGGAAGCCGTGCATCACCTCTGTCCTGGCTGGGAAGGAAAGCTGTTGCTGATCCAATCCTTACTGCAGGAATGGCAGCAGCTGTGCCAGGATGGAGGGATACAGGAGGAGGAGGAGGAGCCGGAGGAGGAGCAGGAGCAGGAGGAGGTGGGGTCTTGATCCGGGGAGTGGAGGTCAGTAGTAAGGAGGTGGCTGATCATGCAGGATTAACCCGGCAACATGTACTGCTTGGTCGGACGGAGAGAGAGATGGGTGGAGAGAGGCCTGGCACTACTGCCCAGAGGTAGGTGTTTTGTAGAGCTTGTGGGGTTTTAAAGAAGGATTTTTTCCTTCATCTGGACAGAAATATCTTCTGGATGTGGAAGTTATATATGACCCATATTTGATATTTCTTACTCTCTCTGTCTCTCTCTCCCCCAGTAAGTTGTACCTTCAGTGGTGCAGGTTGGTGAGTTCAGAGAGGCAGTACATCTCTCTTTTGAAGGCAGTAGAAGAGAACTACTTCCCTCTGCTGGACAGTGCAGATGCGCCGCCTTCTCTGAGAGGGAAAACTGACTCGCTCTTCTCAAACTGGAGCAGCCTGGCATCCTTCCACTCTCAGTTACTCCTCCCCGCCATGGAGAGCGCTCTTTCCCAGACGCTACAACAGACTGACTGTTTCAGCAAATGTGTGAGTGAGAGTTTTATATGGTACTTTTATACCTAGTATACATTTAACTCACCTAGCAAACACCACGCCAACCAACTCAAACAGCCGGTTGTTATTCACACTTCTGTCATTTGGTATTGCATGGTATATTGCAGTCATATAATAACAATCATATAGCAATATTTAATGCAAAATATTTTCTTAATAATTCATTTTGGCTTACCGACTTACAAGACCACTAGCATGGTCTTTTTCTAACAATCACTATTTAGAGATGAATGAGGTGTTTAAGGCAGATTTATCCACCAGAGACAGTTGGAACTCACAGGACATTAAAGTGATATATTTTCTTATATCTTTCTTATGTAGCTTTTCTTTTCTTATATCTTTTTTATGTAGCTTTACATGCATTACTAGTGTGCGTATATTGAGCATTTTATACCAGCGTCGAACGTGGCTCAGCCATTCAGATTCCAGAATGGTTACGACTGTATATCACTGGTGTTTGTTTGGTCTGTCTGACTTTATTCAGCTGTGGACACTGACAAGCAGCTGACTAGTAATGCAAGTGCAAAAGGATAAATATTGGTGACACCAATAACAGATCCCTGAATCACGACATGAATTTTCAGTGCAATAGCAGATTAAACAAAGGATACAATTGAGTGGAGCATTAAAAGTGGTTTACTATTGACATTATCACTTGTAGTAAATGACCTGAATTAAATGATATAAGTGTTTTTACACTTTAACTAACAGAGGGACCAGTTCCTGCAATATTCCCAATACATCCGGATGAAGCCTGAGCTTGATTCCCTGCTGGTCAGCCAAGCTGCTGACTTTTTCAAGGTGAGCGTCTTAATTTACCCGTTTTAAAATTATTCCATAAATGCTGTACCAATTATTGGACACATGCCACCATGTGTCTAATAATTGGTGTAATGAAGTGGAAAGTCACCTAGGGATTCTTGGCTGTGTTTGGACTCTACTGCTGTGAAAGTACAAGTTGTATTCACAAGGTGGTAAATGAAACAGCTTGACAACATACGGATACAAAGAGGAATAGGGCAAATACCGTCTTTCTCATTTGTCCATTCTCTTTAAAATAAGAGAAATCTTCCACTGTATTCACTGGATGGTGAAATGTGGTTAAAGACTTCTGCAAGTGCAGCATTATTCTAGGTGGTTTTGGTTTGTGGTTACAGTGCTATTACAAAAACCACTTGTTGTGAATAAATGCTTTGTGAATGCACAAGATCTCCAAACACCCAGTGACCTTCACTGAAAAATAGCAGTCAGTATTAATGCACACATTACAAGACAATTCACGTTTCAAGTTTAATGTTCCTTATTTATAACTAAGATAATAAACATTTGTGATTAGCCTTTATGTTGTGGATTTTTGGGACATTATTACTTGCCAAGAAAGAGACAGATGTCTTGTCCGAGATGCTGAAAACTTTGTCCATGAATTCGGGCATAATATGGAGATCTTAGCTTTTCAAATGTACTTTTACGGCATTTGGCAGACGGCCTTATCCAGAGCAACTTACAATCATTAGTTACAGTCCTCCTGGAGCAACCTGCAGCTTTGTAGTAATCGGTTTCATAGGCAAATGTTTTACCCACTGTATTACAATGTATTACCACCCTAATTTAGAAATATAATGTAGTATTTTTCTTTATAGTGGTCCTGTTTGTTCTCTCTCTCTCTCTCTCTTTCTCTAGACAAAGCTTTCTGGCTCCGCAGCTCTCTCCGCTGTCTCCTTTCCTCAGTGTCTGTCAGCTCCTACTCAGAGGCTGCAGCACTACTGCGAGATCCTTGAAGAACTGGGAGGTTTAAACCCTGCCCCTGACTCCGCCCTCTCCATTCTCAGACACGCCCAGCGCCACGGAGAAGACCTGCGAGCCAGCGACCTCATCACAGGCTGTCCGGTGAGAATGCAAGTGTAGATGGCTGATGAAAGGGTTTGTGTAATTTAATGATATATTAAGGTAAAACTATTGCTGCCCTCTGGTGGCAAGAAGATTATAAAACAAGTTTCATATTTGCATGACTACACTTCCCAAGAAGATGATTGTCGTATCCTCTCATTAACGTGAAATGTGTGCGGCCTCAGGTACCTGTTGCGGAACGCGGGGAACTGGTGCGACAGGGCGAGCTGTGCGTGTGTGTGTGTGTGGGAGGCCGAAGGAAGAAGACTGGCATGCGGAGCGTGTTCCTTTACCAGCATTACATCATTTTCACTAAACACAAAATCCCCAGCCCTGGACGCAGTGTGTACAGCTTTAAACACTGCATAAAGGTACACTCTTACACATGCACACGAGTTACCCGACTAAAATATAGTTTGGTAATCATGACTCCTTGACTCCCCCATAAATTATTTCTCTCTATATATGAAAGAACACATTGCTGACGATGATCTATGTTTGTCTTAATTGGAACAAGTGGTTTATCTTCTTTCTAGGCTGAATAAAAGCATTAATAGGTAGACATGTGTTCTCACACATCTAGAAGGTCTTCAAATCTTAGCGCAGATAGACCATAATTACATAGTGTTAATAAAAGTAGAAGACAGTGGGCTAGCTAAGTTCTGCAGCACACAGCTGGAGAGACTGTTTTACACCTCAGATGCATGAAACACGTCTCTATTAATGCCACCATTATGTGATAGCAGGGTGATGACAGAGTATCACTGGTTTCGGGATTCCATTGAGAAGTCACTCTCAAAAATATATCATCAGTTTTATCTGGGCATAGTTTCAGAAAGTATGGAGGACATGTTCCCCCCACCAACTTTTTTGGTGTCTCTTTTTTGCACCATTGCTGCCACCCCACACCAGAAACACTGACACCATAATTATTTTTGCTATTATCTCCAAGGCTGTCATAATCTAACGATTAAACTTGAATTGATAATGAGTAGCTGGCAATTGGTATGATGATAAAGCACATTGTACTTTCTCCCGTGATTTTCAGTGTTTCCACTGGTAAGATTTCTCCATGATGAGAAAAGTCAACAATATGACCTGCCTCCTGGTGTTTTGCAGTCTGTTCTTTAAAAAGCTGAATAGTTATTATTCACTTAGGTCCATCTTTATTCCCTTTTCAGATTATTCCAATCTGTTAGAAAAATAGTGTAGTAGAAATGACAGCACTATTTATCTCCATCATCTCTCTGCCTTTGCCTCAGACAGGAGAGATGGGTCTGACACAAAGTGTTGGAGAAGAAGGTCTAAGGTTCGAGGTGTGGGTGAGACAGACGTCTCGCACCAAAGACTGCCTCACCCTCCAGGCATCATCTACAGAGGATAAGGAAGCGTGGACCCATGACATTGCACAACTACTGTGGACACACGCCATTCATAACACAGGCAGGTTTTAACATTCAACATTTAACTGAATTATTCAGTGTTGATGGTCCTGAAGTAGTACACATTGTTTATGTTTTGATCTCAGCTGTTCTCAGTCTTCTCTTTTTAGTGAACTTGTATGTTTAACACCACAAAGAATCTATGGCTACGTAACAAATAGCAGTGTGTGTACTGTATACTACATGCTGATTTTCATCAGTAGTATATAGTCAATGGTACGCAAGTACGCATTGACTAAAGTGGTATGCAAAATGTGCACCAGTTTTCAGTGTTCACAGCGCAAATGCATACCTAATTTGTGACTATACATATATATATATATATATATATATATATATATATATATACACAGTGCTGTGCATATTTGAGAACAATATGCCTAAAAGCTGTTTACCACTGGGCAGTAGTGTTACGTTACTGTTAAAACACTTAAACTACAACAAATACAAACAACATTAATACACTAAATGGTGGTTTTATGTGTGGCAAAGTGTTCGCTGAACCATTTCCATGGACCTCTTTCCTCATGGAAACCCAGTTTTACTTTACAGCTCCATCAAATCCCTGGTTTGGCTCTTTTTTATTCTAGTTAAATATTGTTAAGGTTTCCCAGTCAAGATTGAGATCTTTGAATGTTATTCAGTCAAGTGGTTCTTGTTTTTTTCTTTCTACATGATTTATTGTCAAAATAACCAGGAGACTAATATGATTACTAATATGAGTGGTAGTGATGGCTCTAATTATCTCTTTTTTCCCATTTACATCACTGCCATCGCAGCGCTTATGACATGACTTCCGAATATTAGGCAGTTACACTGGTTACGTTCTCCTGAAATGATATTGTTGCATTTTGGGATGCAGTTTATCGTGAAGATCTGCTTGTAAACTGGAAAATGTAGCCAGAGTAATGTCATCCAGGTGCCTGGCATACTAGAGAAACTCATATTGTCCTTATACTGCGTACTACTATAGGGCGCAATCTGTACATAAACCATATGTAAAAGGATATTTTGAACACAGCCTTTCCTTATGGACTTCAACAAGAGTTATCAAACTGAGTTTCTCTTCAGTGAGCTGAGTTTAGCATTCTGCCTCATTAAGCAAAGTGATCCTTATAATCATGAGTGAACACACCACAGCACACAGTGTGAACAATGTGAAATTCTTTCTCTGCATTTAACCCATTGACCAAGTGAAGCATCACACCCGAGAGCTGCATGTGAGGATGATACTGTACCTCAATGGTGTCACTGGCAGTCCTGGGATTCAAACCCACAGCCTTCCAATTGCAGGGGCAACTCCCCAACCACTAGAAAACCAGCTGCCCTCACCTGATTCAGCTGATTGGTACTTAGCAAGGCCTTTGTGAATTGAATCAGGTGCTTTTAATGAGGCAGGACCGTGAGTTGCCTTACATGTAGTATCTGGAGAGGATCAACATTTCACCACAAACTTCATCTTTAGCATTGTATAGTTCAAATATATTAATAAATAAATATATCATAAAATTGGGTCCATGTATTCACTAACTACCTAAAGCACCGGTTAATTAATTGAGAGCAGATCGTCTTAATTAATGCGAACGATTGTATGCCATTGGTGACCCAGTTAGATGTCTGTGATTAAGAGACCAGAAGACATTTAATTATATTATGTGTCAGTGTGGGTGCATGGCTGTTGCATGGAGACCATAACTGAGAGGTGTTTTTCGACTGGATTGGTGAAAAAGCATAACATCTGTTAAGATCTGTGTTCCATTATTGTTCTCATGCAATGAAGAATTCTCATCTTATGTAGATATTTCATGGAAAATTGTGTGTACTTAAAAAACCACAAATGTTTAAGACAGAAGGTATATATATATATATATAAAATGGAGAGGTGTAATGGGACGTATCACAGGCTTGATTCTGAACTGTTTCTCCTTAGAATTTTTCCTGCTGGGAGTCTCAAAAAGGGGGAAATATCTGCATAATTTAATATCTGAAGTATAAACAGTCTTTTAGAGCAGTGGTCCCCAACCTTTATTTCGTCACGGACCGGGTTAATATCAGAAACTATTTTCACAGTCCGGCCTTTAAGGAGTGGCAGATAAATATATGTATTTATACAAATCAATGATGTGCATAAAAATGGGGATATTTTAAAAATATAATAATGGGGAATCTTTAAAATATAATAATAAACATAAATCTAATGTGTACTCGCAGCTTTATTAACAGCATTTTCATAACAACGAGCCGACAACATAACACGGGTAACAGCCCGCGGACTGGTACCACATGACCCACGGCCCGGAACTGGTCCGCGGCCCGAGGGTTGGTGGCCAGTGTTTTGTTATGAAAGGGTTAATTGTGAGGATATTAGTATCTCAGATTTCTTTACAGTGATGGTTACAGGATCACATTAATATAGTGCAAATATATCCATTTTTAATTGTCCTGAGCAGTGAACCCACCTGTATCGTTTATAATACTGAAAATGGTAAATAAATAGTTCACACAATTTTTTCACACATTTTCAAATGATAATTATTGTATTTCAAGTCAAGTATGTTTGCGAATGAAGCATTCCTTTTACTTACTTCATTTAGTTGTAAACATTTAGTCACTAATTTGATTTTGTCTCGAAAATCCTTAAAGAGCTCTTTCAGTTAACTATATTTTGGGGAAAGACGAGAGCCGCTCTCTCTCTCTCTCTCTCTCTCTCTCTCTCTCTGCCTCTCGCCAAACAAATTCCCAAAGCCAACTGCCCCTTGTGACTTGTCTCCCCTACTGCACGATCTACCACCCACGCAACACAACGAGGCAGTCAAATGAGCAGCCTATCCTATGTGATAGACACCCCTGAATAGCTGGCAGATTGCTGTCTATTTGAAAAAGAAACTGCATCATGCTATGCCATTTACAGTGTTATTAATAGCGTGTGAAAGATGGCAGTGGGATCAAACTTCCTGTGTATTTTCATTCTTTTTATAAATGTCTGTGTCATACAGTGTCATAAACCAGATAAGTAAGCCTGTTTTAGATTAATCATCTAAGTCAACTGTGTGAGGATTTAGGCATTCTGTTTACATAACATGTTAGTACACTTAGTATACTGTATGGACAAAAATATTGTGACACCTGACTATTATACCATCAGAGACTTTAATGACATTGCATTCAAATGCATAGACTTAAAAATGGAATTGGTCTTCTCTTCGCAACTATAGCAGCCTCCATTCTTCTTGGAAGGATTTCTACAAGAGTTTGGAGGTTTTGTGGGAATTTGTGCCCCTTCGTTCTATAGAGCATTAATGAGGTCCGGCACTGATGGTGGACAAGTAGGCCTAGCTTGCAATTTCCATTTCAGTTCATTCCAAAGGTGTTGGGTTGATGGGGTTGAGGTCAGGGCTCTTTGTGGGTCAGTTGTTCAACATCAGACTTATTTAACCATGTCATTATGGACCTTACTTTGTGCACGGGGCACAGTTATGGTGGAATAAGAAAGAGCCTTCCTTAAGCTAGGTCCACAAAGTTGGAAGCATGGTGTTGTCCAAAATATTCTAGTACACTGGGGCATTAAGATTGCCCTTCACTGGAAGTAAGGGGCCTTGCCCAACCCCTGAAAAATAGTGTCCCAATACTTGTGTCCATATTGTGTATATTACTACCTTTGTGTGCGACTGAAAAAGCATCCTTTGGACACCAAACATGTTATGGTGGACTGAATGTTAGTCATAATATCGCTAGCATTATTCATATAAGATATTTGTTTTATAGACCTGGTTTAATGTTATTGTATATTCTATGTGCATGTGTTTGCAGAGTTGTGTCTGAAGGAATCTCTGTGTATGGGAGTATCCAGCAAGCTGCTGTTAGATGTGACAGGAGCTCAGATATCGGAGCTGGATTCGAGCTTCAGCCTTAACGAGAGAGGTAAATCTAAAAATGTGCATGTTTGTCCATATGCGTGCACATCGACACAAAGCCGGGGGGTGGATGGGTTGGTGTTGGTAGAGGTGGTGGTGGCCTAGTGGGTAGGATGCTTGCCTCTGGATCAAGAGGTCATGAGTTTTAATCCTACCTTCAGCACAGCACCACTGGGTTCCTGAGCAAGACCCTTAACCCCAAGTTGCTCCAGGGAGACCCTGTAGTTAGGCATTGGAAGTTGCTAAATGGTGTAAATGAAGTAGACACTTGAATGTGCAAATACACTGATTTCACCAGGATCAGTCATGAGAAGGCAAGCTGGTAGTGTGATGTTCTGGCAATTGGTAGTGTGATGTTCTGGCATTTATGTACATGTTACTTTGACACATAAGTGTAAAGTCCATTTGTCATACGTGAACACAGCACAGCACAAAGTGTGAACACAATTCTTTCTCTGCGTTTAACCCATACCCAAGAACCCAAGTGAAGCAGCGGATAGCCAGGAACACAGCACCTGGAGAGCAGTGTGTGGGGACAGTACCTTGCTAAAGGGCCCCTCAGAGGTGCCACTAACATTGCTGGGATTTGAACCCATGACCTCGACCTTGCTCACTAACCACTAGTTCAACAGCTGACCCATACCACCTACCTAAACATGGTTTTAGACCAAGTACACCCTATCAAAGTATTCTGGGTGTTCAGGGTGTTGCATTGACCTCAAAATTCCTTAGACGATCATGAATCTGTAAGATATTCTGGACAAACAATTCAAATGCCTGGAAACCTCACTTTGCAGCTAATAGATCTGCTGCTGATGTCTTTGTGCCAGATACCTTCAGTGGTCTTGTGGGGTCCATGTCTCAGTGGGTCAGGGCTGTTTGGGAGGAGAACACATATTTGGCTGACAATTATATTGTTATGCCTAATCAGTGTAGAACCATGTGGTCTATAAATGTTAGGAGTGTTTCTGAAGGGAAATGTTGTGTTCTATAAAACCTTTATTAAAAAAATTTAAAAAAATTTGTGTGTGCCCAGCTGTGGGCTGGCACCCTTCCAAGGTGAGTCCCTGCCTTGCACCCCAGGATAAGCTCTGGGTAACTACAACCCTAGTAAGGATTAAGCAGTTACAGAAAATGTGAGTGAGAGAGGTCTCGGTGTTCAGTGCTGATGTCACAACCAGAAAAATGGTTGTTGTAGAACTGCAAAAAACATTCAGGCATGTTCAAAAAAGCAAGTTGCCCACAAACTTTTGTAGGGAAGTCCCCTGATTGTTGTCTCTTTGGATTTTATCTCAAGTTCATGCAGGATCTTGCAGAATTTAGCATATGGATATATGACACAAGATTTTTCCTCTAGCAAAATGAGGCAACTGTTTTCTCTCTCTCTCTCTCTCTCAGTTCAGAGTAGCTGTTCTGACTCCTCCTCTGTCGGCAGTCAAAAAGAAGGAGGTTCTCCTGCTGTTGCTAGAGACCCAAAGAAAAGCTCAGTGCAAACTGGCCACACACAGGTGAGGACTATTACACCATGCAAATTCATCACAGTAACTGTGCATTAAAAGTGTGTTCTCTGTAGAGGATGTGTACTTAGAAAACATGTCATGTGACTAGGGGTGGTCAAACTCTTGCACAAAGTATACAGAGCATCAGTGTTTCTGTCATGTGACTAGGGGTGGTCAAACTCTTGCACACTGTATACAGAGCATCAGTGTTTCCCAAAATCAGGGCCATGAATATACTGTGGTCGAGGCATGAAAGGTGATTCACAGTTATCATTTTCAGTTATATAACTAATTTGAAAATGATGAATTATATTTGATTAAATATTTACATTTATATGATGAGGCTTATTATCTGACCTATTTTTGATCTGGCATGTATCTTATATCTCACCATTGGCGGGAATCTTAATTGGGTAGACTGTGTATTGATCAGAGCTGTGGTTGAAGGTTTGGCTGGGCCGCAGTTTCAGATTTCAGATTCGGCTGCAGCGTTCTGAAGCATGGGAATGGCTGCAGTAAATATAATAATGTGTTTATTGGGCTCATATTATTTCTGCCTTTGAATTCCTCTTCTTTGTGTTTGTCAAACAAAGAGGTCCTTGTTCATGTCATTATTCTTTTGTGTTTTTCCAGAACTCCTCGCCATCCACCTCTGTGTGAACATCATCTCAACCATAAATGTTAGTCTTTTTGCTTGCATTGATTTTTTTTGGTAACTCACTCTCTATTTACTTATTAGTAATATATATGATTTCCAATCCATATTAAATCTATATTGTCTCCTCTCTTTGAACAGAATCAAAACCGTTCAATGGACTTTCACTGGATGTAGGGACAACTGGACAAATGCTAAGAGACTGGAAGATGACTCAGCAACAATACAGCCCGATACAGTATATCAAGGTTTGGAGGCCATGATGCATTCCACACAAAAGGCCATGTTGGCTCTGCCTCTCCCCCCGTTGCTCTGTGGGTAACTGATTTCCAGGTACTGAAGCATGCAGCAGTGTTTCAGGCTTTTGTACACCGCGACCCCGATGGATTAGCTGCTTACATTGACGTGCCAAGAATCACACTCCTAGATCTGAAAAGATCTAACTGATAATACTATGCTATAATTTCGTTTGAGCGGCGGTGAGGTTTTTCCCCTCCAGCCGTCCAGAACATTCTTTTTTGTCTTTCCTTTCCTGGCTTTAATGAAAGAAATGTAGACATTATACCACCTAATTGTCTGCCTAATGTTATCCTGCTGTACACATGACTTGCTGTTGTGTCTCCATTGCTCTTTTTAGGCTTTATTTACACTCACTGGCTGTACTGATACAAACTAGAAGATGATACCAAATCCCAATACTCTCTACTGATTCAGCATAAAACATGGTTTTTGTTGCAGCTACGGTATTTTTCCACAAAATTGTAGCTATCCATCATCGCAACAAAGACAACATGTACCAAAGTCACAGCAAAAATGATCTTTAAGGAAAACCCCAGTGTGTAGCTAAATCATACAGTTTGGTGTCATCGCAGCTATTGACTCACGGGCCTCTTTCTTTACAGATATCCTCTTACAAGTATAAAAATGGTGCTTTTAAATGAAGTAGTCTAGTGTAGGGCCTGTGATATATGGCTTTCATATAAATAAAGATTTATTTTGAGGATCTGTAAGTGTAATGAAACGTGTGATGAAGGCTTTTGACAGTAAATTCTTTTGAAGTTGCATTTTTCCTTTAATGAAAATACTCTTCATGAAAATAAACAGTCCCAGCCTACTATTATAACTTGTTTGTGTATGAGAGACCAACAAGGAATAAACTATGTAACATGTACTTGTAACAATGGCAAATATGTTTCCCACTTTATCCTCCTTCCTTAGTAGCCGAAACAGTATAATAACTACATATGAAATACTGTGGTATTTTTGGATTCATTCTCAGAATGATTTGTTTTCCTTCAAAACTTCCACATTCCTTATTTGTCAGCAGGTGGTGCTAGTGGGTAAAAGTGACTTTGAGAAAAGGAGTCTGTCTTTTTCTTTTTTTTTTCAAGAGCTCTGTAAAAGGCCAAATTACATTTTTTTCAACCCAATGAATTCTTGTTTGCTCTTGGTGAAGCTGTACGTGTTTGTCAAGAACCATTTTTGTTCAATAGCACTTTCTCTCTTGCAATAGACAAAAACTGTTGGATAACACTCAACTGTTGCACTAATCATAACTGTTTGAATCAGGTGCTGTATCTGTATAGTTACACTTAGTCTATGTTCACACAGCAGGTTTAAGGGGCCCAAATCCGACTATTTTCTTCAAATGTGACACAGATTTGCATGGCTTTCATTCTGAATCTGGCCTCTTCCATATGTGGTACCTAAATCTGATATGTGTTGGGCCTGTGTTTAAACAGGCAATAAAAAATTCAGGGTTTTTTTTTCTTGTTGTTGCCGTGCATGCACATTTTACATTATCATTGCCATGTTTGCAGAGTAACTGTAGTTGCTAATTGAGGTTTGTGCCAGGAAACACTAAGGCAGCATTAAGGCATCTGACCTTATTTCGGTTTCTCTCAGATCATGAAGAGTTGAGATTGTTCATGAAAGATTATTCATTTGTTGTCGTCCATGATGCATATGTATCACACGTTACTGATTAGGATGTTCTCTTCGAGGTTGTTTCAGGACCCAGGTTCATTCACACAAATAACTGGTATTGCTTACAAAAATAAAAGTGAAGAAGAAAAATCGGAGGCCTGTAATGTGAACGTAGTGTCATAGTTGTCTTATATACAGCCGTTTCTTCCAGTGTTGCATAGTGGAGCCTGTTTGAGTTGAGCAGATTTCTCCACACAGATCTGATTGTTATTGTGTGCTGTTAGTTAGTGCCATATGAATTCACAGGCCCGCCATCTCTCTCTCTCTCCCACTGTGTGAAAAGAAGAGATTTTTCCTTGCTCCATCTATGAGTTGCATTAGGATCCAGCTGGCTTTGATTGTCATGGCAGCTCCGCCAGCCAAATCCAAAGATGGTTTGCATAAGAGGAAATGCTAGGACTTTCTGCTTTATTCTCCGAGTTATGTAATTGGTGAACCCCACCCTTGCATATTCTATTATACCCCATTAGACCTTGAGCTGTCTTAATCTAGCATAGCACCGGATTCCACGACTCTCTTCGAGAGTTTGAATTCAGCTTTGTTAGAGCTGACATTAACTATGAGTCAAGCACTCATAATCCATTTTGGAACAGTCAAGCCAACTCCTGCTCTTAAAGATATCCTTTATTGCTGTTTTTTTTTTTTTTACCCAAACGTTTCATCTTGTCTCGCACTTCCTTTTCGGTAGATACTTTAGAACTGTATGGCAAAGGACAGTAAAAAGCCATATGTGTGTGTGTGTGTGTGTATGCACACAATTTTAATTAGGTGGAGAGTCATGTAATGTATGTATTTTGTCTTGCCTGTTTTATACAAGGAGTGGTATGTGAGAGAGAGAGTGTGTGTGTGTGTGTGTGTGTGTGAGAGAGAGAGAGAGAGAGAGAGAGAGAGAGAGAGAGAGGCTGTGTGTGAGATCTGCATTAGGAATGTAGCTAAAGCTTTAAAACCCACTCCAAACTCAATCCAAACATACTTTCCACAGTGGGAAATCTGTGCGATTCAGTGCTTTTCAAGCAGCTCGCGCTTCATAACTATAAATACCTTGGCATGATTCACAGTTTTCATTGTAAATAGACGCGTTTACCAAAGAAACAAGGTGCCTTTGTAAGCTTCTCAGTTTTGCTCATATATTGTTTACATTTTTCTTTCTTCCAAGTAAAACCTCTTGGTAGTATTAATGATGGAATGATTGCATGCTATGATGTACTACATTTACTTCTGTACTTGATCAATGTGTCTTGTTTTCGATTCCCTGTGAGAATTAAAACTGGAGAAGAATGAGAGTGTTGTTTGTTGCAGCCATTTTAGTGAGCGGGCTAATGACATTTAGCACATATCGCTGCACTAAAGCACCGGGCATTATGGGATACGCACTTGACAACATTACTGACACACTGAAAATGGCAGCGGCTCAGTGACCAATGAAGGGGATCAGATATTTGAGAGAGAGGGAGAGGGAGGGAAGGAGGGAGGGAGGGAGGGAATGGGCAAAAGAGGATCTATAGAGCACAGTGAGAAACAGGAAGGGGTTTATAGAGAGAGAGGGGGCAGAAGACTGTAGATAGGATGATGGGTAATGACGGAGCGAGAGGGCGCAGACAGAGAGGCACGGAGAGGGTAGATGGTGAACAAGAGTGAAAGAATGAGAAAGAGAGAGAGATACAACAGTGTGTGGGGGGGGGGTGGTGAGTGAAAGGGGGGAAAGGAGAAAAGAGGTATGCTCAAGAGCAGGGAAGTTTTTTGTCTGGCAAGAAAGCTGAAGAGTGGGCAAGCAAGCCAAAGTGGGTGAGAGAGAGTGAGTAACCAAAAGGAAGAGGGGGTAGAGAGCAAAGGTTATGAAGGAAGACAGGTTAGAGAGAGATAGAGATGTATAAAAGAAGGATAGAAAGTGAGAAAGAGAAGAGACTGGCGGGGTTTGAGAGAGAGAAGGGGGCAGAGAGGAGATGGAGAGGAATAGGGAGAGAGAGCGAGGGGTAGAGGGGGTATGTTGACAAAGCAGAGAGACTCTGGAGAACAAAGGGAACGTGGAGAGAATGAGCTGGGTGAAACATCAAAGGGATTTTTCGGCCCCGTTACCGGGACAACAGACATTTGCATGCGATTAGCTTTTTACATCATATTAAGGAGGGAAGGGGGCGCGGGAAGGGAGGGTGAGACGAACTATAGATCATAGTGGGAGAAAAGGGGCTGGTCACTCCGGCTGACTTCTAGGCTGACAAGCAGCCATTTGTCTTCTCAAGAACCTGAGGGAAAACGAGGGGGAAATTGAAGTGAGTGATGCCAGTGAACGTAGAGCGTAGTTTCGAAAAGTGTGCCACAAAAAGCTCAAGTGTGGGAGCGTTCATATTTAGCCGCCCCGTCTGTGGTCTATTCCAGGACTAAAATCTATGGGGGAACTGACTGGAACATTTAAAGAGTGTGTGCAGTAGCACAGTGTGATTTGTTAGAAGTATTTTAGTAGCACTGCATCTAACATGCATTTTATATCCTTGCCTGAAATTCCAGACATGCACCTGCTATCCCCCTCCTCTCTCTCTCTCTCTCTCTCTCAGCCACTCACTCTCTCCCTCAGCTATATGTGATGCCTCAGTGCCCTCAGTATTGTGGCTGCATTGTGCTCCCCAGCGTCGTCATGGCCGTCGCCACGGTGCTATTGTCATGGCGATACTACAGTATCAATACCCTGACACTGCGACAAAGAGACAGCAGCCACTGCCACATCACTCCACCCCTCTACCCTTCCGCTCATCCCTCTTTCTCTATCTCTCTCACCCTCATTGCCTCATCCTCTGCCACACACCTCCATCCTCCACCCCTCCCAATCGATCCCTCCATCTCTCTCTATCTCTCACTAAATATGTACATATTGATCCACTCCTGTCAGCCCCCCTTCCCTATTCTCCTTACTCTCACATTTATCAGGCTTCATCTTTTCTTTTGCCCCCAGCCACCACCACCATCCAACATTTCCATATTTCACTCCATCTCTCTTTTCCCCCCTTGTTCTTCATCATCTCTCATTTCATCTTGCCCCTTACTTCCCTCCCTTCCGTCTCTCCATGCCATCCCTCTCTCTCTCTCTCCCCCCTCCTTTCTGCATGTATTTTTTTTTTGTTTGTCTCCGTCTCACTCACTCTCTGCATATTAATTGGTGCATTTCTGCTGCGGCGTAAAAAACAATCAAAGCGTCAGGGGTGGGTGGTGATGCTACTGTATCAGACGCAAGCCATACACACATGCACAATACACAAGCACAGAGACTGCAACAAGATACACCAACCATGCGAGAAAAACAACAGCGGTGTGTGTATGAGTGTAACATAGTCACAAAGCATCTTCGAAACAGTGATCGGTAATGGACGTGTGCCAAACAACCCCCCCCCACCCCTTCACATGAAGAGCCCATGACCTATTCGTCTCTCTTCGCAATCTGAGACTGAATAATGGCTTATTAATCAGGTGGCCATTTTGGAATGTCATGTCAAGCAATGTGAGGCAGGGCTGAATAAAATGGCACGGAGGGGAAAAGTGTCTCCGATTCAGATGAAACAAAACTTGACAGCCATACAACCATCTTCTTACCTCAGATTCAACTTTCTTAGCAACTTAGCAGATCTAGCAACCAGCTTCTGGCTAAAAATCTGTGAATTATTTGAACTGAAACTCAAAAAAAGCTTCTCATCATGTTTATATATTCTCCTGCTACTAACCTCAGACAGAACCATCAACTTTAATGTTTAATTTCACACAATACTCGACGTTTTTCTCCTTCCTTGTTTCATTTTATGGACCAAACAGCTAGGCTTAGGTTCGCGCGGGCCGTTCGAACTCTTCTACTGCACCTGCGCGGCGTCACGTGGCAACGACTCCCTGGCAACGACACCCCAGCAACGGTAACGAGCACCCCTCCCACCAAAACAACTTCTACTATAGGTGTCCAAAAATGAAAGTATTCTTTTAAAGAAAAGAAACAATTGCCAGTCAACTTTAAAGCTAAATGTAAGATGGAGGAGATTTCACATGCTCTGTTTTTGTACTCTGAGGTTTCGGCCTCAGACAAAAGTTTTCCACACGAAGTTTCTTCTGTGAAGATAGCCTGTCAGTTTAACTTAGCCTGCGTTTAACAAGTTAGAAGAGAAGAAAAATATATGAAAGGAATAAATGATGTCCTTGAAGGACAGGTGTTAATGTCTAATCTCTATATGACCATGTGAGCATATTGTAATGTATGATTATTGTTATTATTTGGTTTAAATGGAGCCGGTCCCATTATAATTACGTTTCGCAACCTACCAGCTACCTCCTCCCCTTCATCAGCACCCCTCCTTCTCTGTCTTTCTCTCTCTCTCATTCACTCACTCACGACTGCACAATAAATGGATCTGTAGAAAAAAAATGCGAGAGAGACGTGCGAGAGAAGAGGGGAGGAGAGAGAGAGAGGACGAGAGAGAGTAGGAGAGTGAGAGAGAGAAGAGAGAGAAAGAGAGAGAGAGTGAAAGAGAGAGAGAGAGAGAGGGAGGGAGGGAGGGGGAGGGGGAGAACGGCGTATGCTTGTATACAACTACCCCGATTTCCATTTTTTCTTTCTCTCTCTCTTTCTCTCTCTCTCTCCCCCCTCCCTCCCTCCCTCCTTTCTAACTCGTAATGTATTTAATTCAAGTGAAACGTAATCATGACGTGTCTTGTCATTAATCTCCTCGCCGCCTCTCCCGTAAGTACATTGAGTCTTTACTTTTGTAGTCACAAAAAAATCTGTTTTAATTATATATATAGACATATATGTATATAAATGTTTACCTATGAATGTGCACTCTGCGCGTGTTTCTGAACGCTCCGCTTCGTTTGTTGCTCTCGCTTCGTTGCGTAAATTTGGCGATTGTTACAGCGGTTTGGGGTTTGTTTTTTTATTCTTCAGAAAGAGCACGAAAATATCCGACGACGACTTGACTTTCTTTTTTGGGGGTGGAGGAGGAGGAGCAGGTCTGTAATGGAAAGCTGACTGTATGGGCCGTGGAATGTCTCTCTCTCTCTCTCTCTTAGGTCGGACGCTTTTGTCATTTGGTGTTATTTTTGTATTTTATTTGTGTCGATTTGAGGCAAAATCGGACCAAACCGATTGATTGGCAGGGGTGGTCGTGCATCGCTACAAGAGGCGCGCGCTACATGGTATCTGCACGCACGCACGCACACACACACGCATACACACTTCAGTGTGTTCATGTATGTTTCGGGTGGCCAGTGCAGCCCAAGCGAGACCCCTTTTAAAAAAAGTTGATGCATTTTATAACTAGAGGGGTCTTATTTGTGAACCCAGGCTACCACACACACACACACACACACACACACACACACACACTCCAATGTATTCATGTATGTTGCCGGTGTGTGAGGGTTAGCCTGGATTCCCAAACGAGACCCCTCTAGTTATAAAACGCATCAACTTTTATTTGGGGCGTCTTGCATTGGCCCATCCGAGTGGAATTAAAAAAGTGTCCTGAAGTAATGAAGACTCGATATTAACTTTTTTTTTCCTACAAAAAAGTTCGCGATAAAAATGATAGGCTATAACGCCCGAGGTGGAGCAAACGAAAGCATGCAAAAATGCAGATTTATTTATTAGTTTATTGTCCACCCCAGTGGCCCTCCGATTGCTGTAGCTGTGTAGCAGCTGAAGGAAGTGACACCCTGACGGGCTGCTCGTTATTCTCGTCCCGTGCGGAGGTGTGGAAGAAGACTACCCTAACACGGATCCGAGTGAGAGCTCAAATTGGATCTGAGCTCAATCCGCTGGGAAGTTCAGTTGCGGGGTGTAGGGTCTTGGTGGGTGAGTGCTCTGGGGGTCTGGATCACCAGGGCTGTGGCTGCTACCTTACAAACCCAAACCCAATCCAGCTGGTCCACATGTCCTAATGTCACCTCCTCAGAGGAGCTCCTGCCTCCACCAGTCCCTCGCTAGCTCATGAGTAGCCCGGAGTGCTAAGGATTTCGTCCGGAACACACACACACACACACACACACACACACACACACACACACACACACACACTTATAGTCCGGTACACACTTATAGTCGTGTTAAAAACCTCAAAGAAAGTTAAGAGAAGTGCTGCTGGACCGTAAGGGAGTCGGACAGGGCTGCAAGGGGAGCGTGTGCGGGGGGGTTGACTTTAGTCTTTTTTTTAATGTGTGTGTGTGATCTGGCAGCGAAATTCAAGATGAACCCCATGATGGCACTTTTCAGCTGCTTCTCTCTCTCTCTCTCTCTCTCTCTCTCTCTCTCCGTATACGCGTGTCTTTTTCTCCTTTTTTCTTCGCCCTCCCTCACTCCTTCCCTTCATCTTTTTTTGTGCTGTAAGAAAAATAAGAAAGGGAAAACGAAGCGGGACGTACGAAACGACATCCCGTCAAGCAAAAAAAAAAGCGCGGGGGGGTGTTGTCTACGTTTGTGTATGTAATTTTATTTAATCCCCACTTTAAGGTGTCCCCTTCTGGTATGTGCGGGCAAAGATTACATGAAGAAAAAACCTTTCGATTTATTTTTTGGGGGGACGTTAGCTCGTCTGTTTGCCGTTCGCGAGGCATTATTTATTATTATTTATTTATTTTTGTGTTTTTTTTAATTGAGATGGCCGCGAGAGGGAAGAGGAGGGAAAGGGGGAGTGAAAATGGTTGCACGTTGTTGACGCGCATGACACGGCGAGGAAATTCCTCTCCAGAGAGAGAAAGAGATAAGAGCTCTTGTTTTTTAAAAAAAATCCCCCTTTAAGAAAAGTTTTTCTGCAAATCCTTCTGTTCCTTCGAGGCTGATGAGAAGGTTTGTGGGACACCGAAGGAGGAACATTATTATTTTTGCCTCGAACTGGCATTGTTTTGTTGGTGGTGGTGCCCAGAGGTGTTTCTCTCCTGCCCTGCCCTGCCCTGCCCTGCAAAAAAACTGCCATGATTAAAGGAGCTGGGATGGGGAAAAAAAGCCATGACTTGAAGTATAACTACAAAAAAACGTTCACTTTTACAACCTTCTGTGGCCTAATGTGACTGAGACTACTTTTAGCATGGGTGCCTTTTTTTATGTTTTAAAAACATACAGCCAGATGCAGAAGACTTCAGCAGCTGCGAGGACCTGTAAAGTCAAGACTTTACTAATTAAACTTCTGATTGGTTTAATTGGGCAATTAACACTCAGCTGGAGGTAGATCTCTTTCTTACTCCCCCATAGAGAAAGCACCACCTCTTTTACATCTCTCTTCCCCTTACATCTGCGCTGAGAGCCGCGTGCTCGGGAGAGCATCCTGAGAAGAGAAGATGTGTGCAGTAGTAGTAAATGTGATAGAGTAGGCCTTTTCAGTTTATGGGCTTTGAAGTAGGGGTCATGCGGCAGTACAATCAGACTATGTGATTTTATAATGTGCTAGATATAAATAGATGGTAAATGAAACACACTGTCATTTGACTGATGGTGCAGAATAGCCAAAAACTAGACTGACATCTGTTTTTCAGTATATTTCTGGAATTTTTCAGGCACCTCCGGACAGATATATGTGGTGAGCAGCAAATATAGTCAGTACAGGTCAAAGAGTGCAGAAGGAATGTGGCCTGCGCAAAGTTAAACAATGCGATTTCAAGTATTATAACAAAATTGCCGAATTAAATGCAGTCAAACTGAATTTAGTAAAGTTAATCCAGCATTTGTGCTTTTTATTAAGCTACTTAGTAGTCAGGTGAGTTGGAGTAGGGTTTAGAAAAAGCCACATCTATCCATATTTGTCACGTTAACTTGACTCTTGATTGTTAAAAGGGCATTAATTCAATTATATTCAAAGCTATCGGTATAGTAGCACTTAACTGAGAGTCAGTAAAGAGATATCAGTAGTTGGAGAAACATGGGACACTCTGCTTTGGTACTGACTTGGAAACACCAGCAGGAATGTGAGACAGCCTGAGGGTAAAGAAGCTATAACTGTAGGAGAAGATTGTGTCATTGCATGCATTCCCGTCCACATTTGAGTACTGTGTAATATCAAACAGCATCGAGTGTTAGTATAGTCTTATGGTGCATCCCTACTGTCCACTGCAAAGATCTGTTTGCTCCAACCACACTTTACCAATCTAGATGGTATGTGTCCCTATTCGTCATATAAAAGTCGGTGCTAAAAATACAGGCGTGTGGTTCAGACATCAGACGTTCTGTATAAATAATTTTCGAAAGGACAGAAACAGACAGCCCCCTTATTTGACAAGTAGGAGGATAAGAGACCAGAAGTGAACGCACAGAGGTGTCCAGGGACAGTCAGCAGGAGTAGAGCAGTTCAGTCAGAGAAAGTGAGTGGAAGAGAATAAGAAAGCTGTTGGGTGTATTTTAAAGACACCATTAAGTACGTGTTTGTCTGTGTGTGTGTGTGTGTGTGTGTGTGTATGAGAGAGAGAGACAGACCCCTAGGCCTGGATGTGAGAGAGAGAGTGAGGGGAAAGCAGAGACCGAGTAAGTTCAGGCCAAGGTTAAGAACAGGAAATGAATCGCGTCTGTAGGGAAGGTTGCCGTGTGACCACAGGCGAAAAAAACCACGAGTCCAGGATCGCACACACATACGCACAGACACACAATTAAACGTCTCCATACCTAAGACTTGACTAACACTGACACACACCGCGACCGCACAAATCACACGGCGAGGCGCTTCTGCGCCCAAGCACACATAGTTAGACCAGTTCTATGTAAATTTTCTCAAGGGCATCTGTTATGCTGTATGAATGGAAGCCCATATCGTTTTAGATACATTACACGGCTACAGAGTTGAAGAGAGCACTGAGATCCTCTTTGCACACACTTGTGCACAAAAAAAGACTATGTCATTTGTTAAGGGCCATAGAATATAAGATACAGAGCGAGGAATAACGCTGTGAATAAGTTCAAGGCTAATAAAAATTCAGGCGGTCTCATTAAACTGGGAATCTGAAAACGAATGCGTTTCTCTATCGATACCACATATCGATTTGGCAGCTGATACGCCTGCTTTCGAGATAGTCATAAAAGCTTAATGCGTAACGCATAGCTAATGCATGTTTATTTAATGATGGAATACTAATTATTAGCTGTCCCAATCGAATTAAAAATATTTCCAATGTTTGTTAATTAAATAGATAGGGAACATCAGGGCTAAGCGCTGATTGTTGCACCGACTGATTTGGAAAAGGTCTGAGATTGGTGATTCTTCAGCCACAATGATCTCCGTGGTTTTTAGTGTGTCTGCATATAAGCTGAAAGGCTTATCAGTTGTCAAATTACATGTAATTTAATTCTGAAACTCATCCTGATTGTGGGTTTAAAGGTTGTAGTGTAACTATTGTTTAATCACTCTGTCATTATAGTTGTTAGGTAATTAACAAATCCGACCCCTTCGTCGAAAAGAGCCAGCAGCTTCGTAGAACGAGTTTTCGTTTTTGGTCGATTTGTGTGAACAGAGCGCAGTAAGACATGTCTTTGTAAGATAAGCTTTGTAAGACATATACGCACCTGAGCTTTAAGTGGAAAAGGCCATACACTGGTCAGTATAATACTATGTTTCACAGACTTCTCATCCCACTAAAAGGAACCAAAATGCACACTGTGATCTAAAATTATAGTGTGTGGGTTTTTCCCGCTCTATTTTTTTCCTTATACTTCCACCTTAAAATAAGATTTTTCTTTCCAAATATCACAAAGCCTCAATTAGATCTCATGTTTAAGTCTGTCTTGAATATGAATTGGACTTTTTAATACTGTTTGTACGCGAAGGCACAACTGTGTGTGTGTGTGTGGATGTGTTGTTCCAGGGGAGTGTACCATGTGGCCATTCAGACAAAGGTGTTTAGCATGCATGAATCATCTGGTGACTTGCTGCCATATTGCAAGTGTGTGAGTGAGTGAGTGAGTGTGTGTGTGTGTGTGTGTGGATTATTTGTGTGTGCTGCTTTATCGCTTTCCTGCCTTCATCTTTCCCCTCCCCCCTCCGTCTAGCACCTTATCACTCCTTCCATCTATCCAAATTTGGAAAAAGCTTTATTGGCGTGACAGGCCTGGTCGGACATGAACATGTCTGTCACAGCAGAACAATGCATGGCCACGGCCGATATTCATATGATAATAATGCCATCAGAGCGAGACAGTTGCAGCATCCTCCGCTCTAGAGCCGGGAATGCTCCGTGCCCCCTTTTTCAGAAGAAAATTAACAATCAAATATGGCTCATTCAGATGTGTCTCTCTCTTATAACCCCCCCCCCCCCAGTCTTTCTTTCTCTCTTCCTCCGTCTGTCTCGCTCCCTTCTTTCTCTTCTCCCTTCGCCATGTTGGCAGGCCCCAATCTACCAGCTGATAGCAGCATTCCCTGGCATGATGCCAACTGGCACCACTGCAGGAGAGGCAGAGAGAATGAAAGAAAATTAGTGAATAATAGAGGGAGGAGGAGTGAGAGAGAAAAAGAGAGGGGGATGGGAGTCTATGGAGGTGAAAAGATGGAAGGGGAAAGAGGTAACAATGATGGTGGATTAAAGAGGATGGAAAAGGAGGGAGGGCGGAAGAGAGTGCGAGAGAGTATGATTGATACTGTGGTGATATCCTTGGGAGGCACGCTTTAGCTAAAATGTCAACCGGCCACTCTCCTCTCCATCATCCAAGACAAGGCTGAAAGACATGCCTACAGAAACATAGAGTGTGCATGTAATCAATTTTCTAGCGCACACCCCACACAAATCAATTACAGTCACAAGCCAGGTGTATTTGTACTTTCCCTCACTGATTTAAATGTAAGGGTATGAATTAAAAACATACTATCACCCACACAGAAAACACAAACTGTCACAAACAGTGACTCACACATACACGCACAGATACACACTCACAGATGTTCTTCTATTCAGCAGATTTTTTTTTACCACAGTCATCAATGAGCTCAATTTTCTTTCAGCATTTTTTATGCTATGTCTGGGCATGTCCTCACACAGAGACTGTGTGCCTGCGCTTATGTGTGTATGGGTGGGTGTATATGAGAGAGAGGGTGTTTTTTTTTATATGTGTGAGAGAGACATGATATGTTTACCTCTGGTTGGATTGTGGGGTGTGTGACAGATTATGATTTAATTCTGATTTAAGCAGCTACTGTGTATGTTTGCGCAGGAAGGGTGTGTGGGGAAGTCAAAATATCACGCGCCCATCCTGTTTGGGACAGTTTGTGTCCCGCTGTGCCCTATTGCACACACATACTCATGCATGCATATTCACACATGTACACAGATACACACACACATACACACACACACACACACATACACACATACACACGCACAGGCATGCTCTTCTAAGAAGTGTATTACTTAAAGTTTTGGCCTCCGTATTCAAAACAGCAGTTAGAATGTTCCAACTTTTTTTTAGAACAGTCACTACAGAGACCTCAGTGCAAAACAATTCTGAAGTTATAAACATAATGAAAGGAGTGTCCTGTTGAATCACAGGAACTTCCATTGAATGCAGTGACTTATCTCATGATGTTCTATGACTCTTTTGTGAAAGATATTGCACAATATCGAATTTTGTCGTGATAATCACATACACAGATATACATGTGCATTGTTTTGTGTTTTGTAGGGACTTTCAGGAGGTGGTCTCGCAGATTTTCCAACCTCATCCTCCTTTAGCCAAGGTAGTGAATCATGGAAAACACACATTACTAGTGAGTACCCAAGAAATACACTGACGTATGTATTCCATGCACACGACATACTGAACATGTTGCCTTATTCACATTTGTGACCTCTGTCCTTGTCTGTCTGGTACAGAGTATGGATTCACCGCCGGAATGTGTGCTTGCTGTCTCCTCTGAGGCACCCTTGTCCCCTCCTTCAATGCCCTCACTAGATCTCAGCCCGCATTCTTTACCCCAGAGCCCTCAATCTGCCCACTCCAGCCCTTTGAGTACCACATATGTACCCCTTTCACCTTTTGTCCTTGCTGATTCCAACCAACAAGATGACGAGGAGGATGAGGAGCTGTCAGCCCCATCATCTCCCACTCCAGCTGTGGCACTGTTTCCAGGGGAAGAGCAGCTATGTAGCCCCTCTCCAGAGAACAGTCCTCCAGCTACTCCGTCCGCACCACTGCCTGCTTTTGGAGCTCTGGAGCAGGCCCTGTCATCTGGGCCTAGTGCCACCTGTAGTGATGAACTGGACCTGCAGCTTTTCAACAACGAAAGCGTGACTGTCCAAGGAGGTCCCGCCACTGGTCCTGCCCTCAGGTTTCCTTGTCACGTTTGCGGGAAGAGGTTCCGTTTCCAGAGCATTCTGTCTCTCCATGCTCGAGCTCATAGTTTGGATAGGGACCGCCGGGCCTCTGCCATCTACAGGAATGTACATGTTAAACCCCAGCTGAATCATGTGAGTGATGGTGTTATTAGAAACCACAGCAATAGAGAGGTCAGCCTGAGTTCATTATCCAGGCCACTACATCAAAATCGAAGGGAAGAGGCTTTTACAGATGGGTCTCTCCAAACAGCAAGCAGCCCTCCGTTTCTAATGGATGGAACCACACCCTTGACTCCACCTCTCACCGAGGAAGCTCCAGCCGCATCTACCTTTTCTCCTTTAGGCCCTGCCGGCATCGAAGAGCCTACTCCATCTGGCGCAGCGTCTGCTTTCCGTTGCCATGCCTGTAAGGGTAAATTCCGCACTGCTTCTGAGCTAGCTCGCCATGTTCGAATCCTCCACAACCCGTACAAGTGCACGCTGTGCCCCTTTGCAGCTAATCAAGAGGAACGTCTAGCTGCTCACCTTCAGGAGAGCCACACACCTGAAGAGCCAGTTCCACCACCTGTCTTCCCTACCCGCCCTATCACTGCTCCACCACAAATGCCTTTGCCACAAGCGCCTGCTCTTCCAGCCTTCCGTTGTGAGACCTGCGGCCAGCGCTTTACCCAGTCCTGGTTTTTGAAAGGCCACATGCGCAAGCACAAGGACTCCCTTGACCATAAGTGCCAGGTTTGTGGTCGTGGCTTCAAGGAGGCCTGGTTCCTCAAGAACCACATGAAAGTGCACCTCAACAAGCTGGGCCTAAAGGCTGGCCTGGGGAGTCTGGGACCCTCAGGGTCTGAACAGTCCAAAGCTCCAGGGAACCAGGCTTTAGATGCTCTCTACTCTAACCTGCTCTTGGCACGCAGCATGGCAGGAGGTGGTGGTGGGAGAGGAAATCGGACAGAGAGGTCAGATATCAGTGCAGGCTCAAGTAAGACGTCGATGTGGGGTTACTTAGGGTTGCCAAATGACAACAGTGGTGCGAGCTGCATGGAACGACTACAGGCGGTGGCTCAGGTGGCTGAGATGGGTAATGGAGGAGAGAAAGGAGGAGAAGCACTGGATGGAGGAGAGCAGACAGCCATGTGGCAGCTGGTTGCTCGCAGCCTGGCAGCAGTGCAGCAAAGCCAGCAACAGCACCAGCAGCAGAAATCTCAGGCGCAGCACCAGCGCCCTTCATCACAGGGCACTGTTGTCGGTGAGGCCGAGCAGGTGCGTGCCTACTTGGGTGGCCTTGGTTTCAAAGAGGAGCTGGAGGCGTCAGGGGCCCCCTGGGAGTGCCCTGACTGTGGGAAGCTTTTCCAGAGTCTACAGCAGGTAGTGGCTCATGCTCGTATTCATGTTCAGAAACAGCAGAAGTATCCGAGTGCACAAGGAGGTACAGGGAAAGAAGAAGATAAGATTGTAGGACCTCGAGAAGGAGGAGGAGGAGCAGGGGGACGAGGAAATGGAAATGAATGCAGACTTGAGGCCAAACAGCACCAGTCAGGAGTGGGAACAGCTGGAAGTTTCCATTCTGTCATAACACATCTTTCAAGTAAGGATAATCGAGTATAAAGTGAATTGATCTAATGTATGGCTGAGCAAGATTTTTTTATATATCAGAATTTCGAGTCAAGGCTACTTTTAAAAAAGAATCTAATGATTATTATATATTTGCTGACTTGGATTTGATCAGTTATACTTTTTTTCACAGGGGAGAACGGTCTGAGGGTACCATCATCTGGAGCTTCCATGGCTCCAAGGGAACGTGTGCGGGGTACAGGAATGAAGGATTGCCCCTACTGCGGCAAAGCTTTCCGCTCCTCTCATCACCTTAAAGTTCACCTACGTGTGCACACAGGTGAGGGTAACACTTGAAATATAAACCAGTTTGCCTTCCATTGTTATCATTTTAAATGAATATATTCTGTGCTGACTGATCAAGCAGATGCTTGCAAAAACGGAGGTCAAATAATAACAGACAGTGCCATCTGCTGTTATTGTAAATAACTGCATCTCAGCAGTTTTTTTATGTCAGTAAAAACAGTAATTTCTATTTTAATGTTTATGTTTTCCTAAATGCCTTCTTTTATATTCTTCTTTTACTATACTGTGTAGTAGCAAAAACGGCGGTATAGTTAAAAAAATTTGAAACATGAACCTACCTTTTGTGAATGAGAATGTGTGCTCTCCTTCAGGTGAGAGACCTTACAAATGTCCCCACTGCGACTATGCAGGAACCCAGTCTGGCTCTCTCAAATACCATCTGCAACGACATCATCGCGAGAGGAATGCTATGACAAGTTCTCCGGGCTCCTCCTCTCCAAGCCTCCCATCTTCGCTGACTGGTTCTCAAAGAGATGGGATCCCAAAACAGCATCGATCCCACTTTACAAACCAGGGGTCATTTGGGAGGGCTGCAGCAGAAATCTCCACATCCAGACACAGCCAGTCTTTGGGCCCTGGACCCCTGGAACAGAAAGATGTTCTTCAGAAGTCCAAAGTCTCTCGAAAAGAAAGAGATTTGGAGAGTCAGTATCGTTTTTTGTCTGGGATGATGGGGGACCTCTACCCAGGTGGACTAGAAAGAGGCTTGACCGGAGAGACACCCCCTCCTAAAATGCCTAAAGTATCCAGACGTAAGCCTCTGGTTACAAGTCGCATGGTGCCAGCTAATGGGTATCAGAGCAGCATGACATCTGGTGCTTCCAGGGAATGTGGATTTGAACCTTTGGATCTCTCACGCCGCCCTGTGTCTGGAATCAGTGCAGTGGAGCAAGATTTAGGAGTAGTTAGTAGCTCTGGGACTCCTCCATCAGGAGGAACAAGAGAAAATGATGACACTCTGAGTCAGTGTGTATTCTGCCCATTCCGTACCTCTTCTGTTGAACTGATGGCCATGCACCTACAGGTCAACCACACCAGCAAGTCCCGCCGTAAGAGGGGAGCCCCTGTGACCATTGACAACCATTCCGCCAGACTGACCATGCCTGGGTGGAACCGTGACCCTTTGACACTGTGGAAGTTCCTCAGTGATGGGGATGGGGTCATGGGCATGGAGGACTGGATCAAATACAGGTCAAAAGCTGGAAATGGGGTCACCATGGAAGATGGAGCTCTAGTGAGGTCTCCAAACCAAGTCAGAGAGATACCATCAATTTTGGGAAACACCCAGTCCACAAAACGAGAGCTTAAACTTGTAGAACAGGAGAATACGGACGAGGAAGAAGCAGAAGATGACGAGGATCTCCTGGAAGCAAGCAGCAGCCCTGAAAATTACTCTCACCAACATGGCATCAGAAAGGATGTCTCCGTGTCTCCAGACATGGTGCAAGATGCTTCGTCTGTAGAGGAGGAACCACTGGTGGGAAACTAAGAGGTTTCAAACACTCCAGTAAAAGGTGGATATGGAGGGAAAGATGTATAGGCAAAATTCGAGGAGAAAATTGAAGAGGCTCATCAAGTTCTGTGCAACGTAAGGTCATCATGTCCATGTCACAAGTCAGTAGATAATGCTTCTCAAAACTTCCTTTGCACTTGAAATTCCTGTTACTGGTGACTCATCAGGTTATGCACCCACATTCACCCACAATCACAGAAATAAATCCAGTATTGTATGCTAGTGTTAGCCTTCCTGTCCAGGAGTCTTGAGGCCTTCTTGACTACTGTCATTCTATTTGTGTCTTTTTCGTCAGTGAAGATGATTGCCAAGTTGTATTTCTACAAGTTTCTTGTTACTGTGAGTCTTTCTCTTGTCACGAACTACCCAGGAATGTCAACATTTAGAGCAGCAAAAGCAAAAAAAAAGAATGGAAAAAAAAGTAAAGGAAAAAGAAACACTGTACTGTTTGTACAAGGAAATATTCTTTTTTCTACTAAGAGAATATGTGAAATGGACAAAAAAGTTTAACACAAAGGCCAGATGTATTGTACTACTTCCACTTGACTGAATTCTACATTTTGACAACACTTCTACCATTAACCAAAGGGGTGGTCACACTTCTTGCCACACATTTTCCAGGCTGTGAAGAATATGCTCTGATGACTGAATGGTACTGATGATGACCACATTCATTAATGCAGGACAAAGATTATTTCCCTCACATATCCATACTGTCAGCTTGGCCTGGCAGGTCCTCTACAGATATTATATGAAACAGAAATTCCTCTACTTCTATACTCTATTTGTCTCAGTGCCTGGTGATCTATATGTTTTTTTTTTTAATGGAGTCATACAACGCAGGAAAATATATACACTAAATAGATTACAGTATATGTTTAATAGCTCTAGTTCTGGAACGTTTTGGTGGCAGTTTGCGTGACCATGTCCATCGTGGATGGAAGAATGGAACATTCTAGAGCACTCTGAAATCAACACAGGAGAACAGCTGGCCAGTTGACAAAGGCCATATGGCAGTGTTTACATCAGAAATACCACTATAATTTCTTTTTCAATGAAACCAGATCGTCATTGCCAAGGAAACATTAAGAAGGATTGGGATCTTGTTTCCAAGTTTGAAATGAAACGAAACGTGAAATGAAACAACACTAAGTTCAAGACTAAAAACTGAGGCTTGGCCGTCAATTTGCATCAACTTTTTCTTTCGTCTCTCACCTGCAAAAGCACCTGAGAGTGGGAGAGGAGAAACGAGTCCCAAATCCGCAGGACAAAAAACCCGAAAAGAAAAAAAAAAACTTGAGTATGCCGTCTTCAAGATCAGTATTTTTGTTGTTGTTGTTTTTTTAAGCAATGACAAGAAACATTATTAATAAATAAAAAAAAAAACACTAACTTCATAGACATCCCAGTAGAAAGTGTGTAGCTTTTTCTAAAGATAAAAAAGAAAACACAAAAAAAAAAGTTTTTTTCATGTTATTTTAATTTCAAGAAGAGTCTTAAAGGATAAAGTGATATAAGTATCAATAATTATGATTATAATGGTTGTGATAGAAGACTGGTTTGCAATGTCTTAAAAAAAAAACACTGTGCAAAGTTTGTTGTTTTCCAAAGTAGAATTTTGTTTGCCTTTAAATCTAGACCAAACTTTTTGTTTATGAATTGTTGTTAATATCGAGTCACTTTCGTTTGAAGTAATGCTGCAGATTCAAATCTCTGCTCCTAATCATACTATAAAAGAATCAATCAGTTTGTAATTTGTTGATGAAATCAACTAACCAATCAATCAAGTAATCAGACACAATCAAAATGAAATGTAGTTTGCAGCATCGAAGTGCTGCCAACATAATGCATTTGATAGCTTATTTATTAAATATTAGTGAGAGTGTGTCAAAGACACGTCACTGTCAGTTTGACTGACTTGCTGTACAAGGATGTGCTTTTTCATCATGCACTTGTGTCACATTTTTATTCCCAGCGTATGTGTTGGGGGGGGGGGGGGGGGGGGGGGGGGGGGGGGGGGGGGGGGGGGGGGGGGGGGGGGGGGGGGGGGGGGGGGG
>JBBPDE010000083.1:253231-267404 GCA_037974605.1 Nannopetersius ansorgii | reverse complement strand
GTGTGTCTATCACCCCAATACATTCGCCTCCCTATCCCAAAAATGTCTGAAGTGAAACAAACACCGTATGTGTGACACCCACCAAGTCTCTCACGATATCCCTAACTTATTGTGTGTAGTGTATTTAGTGAAATTACTGTTTACGAATCGTGCTGAGGACTTTCATCCACTAAATTCAAACATAGTTGGCAGATCAGATGGCCGCTCCACCAACTAAATTTTTAATTGAAATACCCGACAGTGTAAAGTCTTTTTAAAATGTATTTATCAATAAACAGTTTTCTTATTTGCAAGAAGGTTGCAACAGTGAAAATGTAGTCAAGCCTGAGTCTGTTTGAGAAGAAGACCCTCCTGTACCTTGTGGAAGCTTCTTCATCTCACTGAGCTCAAACATTTGATCTGATTAGGTCTGATTCTTTGATTTGTGAGTCTTATCAGTGATGCTTCAGGAGATGACTTGGGTAGTCGAGCTCCCAGAACATACAGCTAAACTGTCGAGACGTGGACTCCACAAGACCTCTGAAGTTCAGATGTGGTATGTTAGCAGAAGTCCTGTAAGTGGATCACACTAGTTTGGCAAGCAGATCCCAGATATGGTTGATCAAACAAAGATCTGGGGAACTTGGAGGCCAAGTCAACACCTCTCAAAATCTTTAGGTTCCTTAAAGCATTCTTGAGCATTTTCTGCTGTGTGGCCGGACCAATGATCCAATATATATATATGGGGTTTCGAATTGTCACGTTAATTTCAATCAGTCACAAAAAATAGTTCTTCAGTGTTGGGATTCGATGTCACACCCAAAAATCTGATGAAACAGCATAGAAAGAGGAGTTGAACAGCTGGTGAGAATGTTGCAAAGACAAAAGCGATACTGATTGACTTCAGGAAGACGTTGGCTGACCTGATGCTGCTCATCAAAGGTTCTGCTGTGATGAGCAAATACATTTCAATATTAGTGTTCAAACTATATGTGCCATTTTTTTTTAAATTAATGACTAGCTTATGAAGCCTTCAATTGTATGAAAGAAAAAAAAGAATTAAAGTTTTGATATTTGGGACAAAATTGCTCCATTACTTTGGTATTGGGATGTACCACCCTACATAGAGGATGATTTAAGTTCACCTTTGAGTAGAATAGATGCTTGTCAAAAAATCTTGTCAAGTGCCACTTAAACTACTGCCTTCAGCCGCAAACACCTGCAACATAATTTAAGTAACTTAATTAACAATTTGTGTTAAAGGGAGGGACATAAAGCTGCTTTTTATTAATTGCGCCGCAACGAAACAAGGCATTTAAAAACCCACTGACAACACTAACTCAAATGCATGACTCTTATTTAATGTAAATTTTATTAAAAAAGGGAAAAAAAAGGTCTTATTTATTCAACAATACAAGACTACCAATACAGGATGAAGAAAAATAGTCATAACAAAAGACAGTGTATGTGTACATCACATCTGTAAATTGCTCATCCATGTCCACATCCCCATATCCCACCCTTAGACCCATATAGGAACAAAAATTTGAATCAAAATAATGAATCTATACACAAATCTATGGTCAAACAGTTAAGCGCTGAAAGAAAAAAAATATGTGGAACACAAGGTAACAAGAGCTGAGAGGAAAGGGCACAATGAGAAGAAAGGAAGGTCCTAATAAAGCATATGGCAGAAATAAAAAAAAAGAAATGAGAGAGGGAAAAAAAAATAATAAACCAACAACACTGTTAAAGCTCTAAAGGCTTAAAAATGCTTGATGAAATTTACAAGAAAACCCTTGTCCATAAGCTCAAACACACACAGTGCCAAACAGGAATGAAAAATGACGAGGTTGGGCTGAGCTCTCTGGTACGTGACTTTAATGATGACACTCATCATCTAACAATTAAAGGGGCAAATCCTTTATTTACAGTGTGTATGGATGAGAGACAAAGAGAGAGCAAGAGAGAAGAGGGAGAAAGGTTTAAAAACAAAAAAAAAATGAAAGAAACCATGATTTGGCAGTGTGGGTGAGTATGTGCATGTAAGTACGTGAAAGATTCAATGCCGCCGCCGCTTCTTGCTGCTGGAGGGAGGGGCTGATGATCGGCCCTTCCGCTTCTTGTTTGTAATCTCCTCGTCTTCATAGTGACTCTCTCGGTCAGCTGCAGAGAGCAGAGTGAGATCAGGAACGTTTCGGTTTCTGAAAACTGAGGACTGTAAAGCAAAGCCCAAAGTCTAACCCTCCAACTCACCTTTCCGGGCCTCTTCCTCCAGTTCGTCCCAGTCTTTGCCACTCTCCTCTTCACTGCCCAGAGAGGCACTGTAGTCTGAAAACAGCACGGAAATAAAGATTCAAGTAGGAAAATAATTAGGATGTAATTCTATCAAACATTCCACACTTCTCGTATCAAAACCCCTTCCAATAACTGGTTTAATGCCTATTCTAGCCCCAATCAATGCCACTGACAAGGAAACATAACTTTTCATAAGAGCACATCCACAAGCACACCGCCATCATTAACAACACTCCGCTGAGGAACTTGATTGATAACTGGGAAGTGATTGACAGGGGGAGCTGGTACATTGTGCGTTAACAGATGAACTAGTCAGCAATACACAGCGTAGGAAAGGCTAAATGAGTTGGTACACAGTAGGTGTAGAATGTGTGTTATGAAAGAAGGATATGTGAATGTGAATTACTTGAGTCCTCAGTTTCAGAAGAGTAATCTTCATCACTGTCTTCCTCCTCCTCCTCCTCTTCATCAGCTGAAGGGTTAAAGGTCTCATCCTCCATCTCAGACTCAGACTCATTCTCTGCACCGCTTCCCTATAATCACCCCAGCAAGTCTTGGTTATTCAAAATACTCCACTGTAAAAGAACTGTACAGCAAGACAAGCATGTCTGCATTCGCCTGAATACAATTTTCCAAACACTGATTCCACAGGTCAACAATAACATTTTTTGTAAATAATCAGAAACCTCAACACAGTTTTTCATGCTGACTTCAGATCTGCTTTCAGTTTATTTCAGTCACATCAACTTTTTGAATTATGGGTAATATTAGATATTAGATATTGTGACTTCACACTGAAAATATTGAAAAGGTTACTTGATTGATGCCTGCAGGTAATATTAGATTTGCAAAGTCTATTGCAAATCTAATATTACCTGCAGGCATCAATCAAGTAACCTTTTCAATATTTTCAGTGTGAAGTCAGACAGGCCACACTGTGGCACAGATATAATGATCAGTGTCAGTCAGCTCCCACTGTTTCTTCACAAACACTCAGCATATGATTATTACATGCTAATTATACCAACTATCATGCAGTATAGAACTAGCTTCATCACAAAAACTAAATACAGATTTGAAATCAGCATGAAAAACTTCTGATGATTTTGACCTGTGTTTGAGTTAAAGTTTCAGATCTGAACCAAGACACTACACCATGCAACAATAACTGACCACATTTTCTCTATTACTGAAAATCACAGATATTCCTCAAATCATACATAAGCTGAAAAATGTCTCGAATGTATTTTATCAATAAAAACATCTGTTAAAGACCACCCTCTGCTGGTCAAAAAGGTATAAAACAGAAATTAATATGACCGTAACAATTTGAAAAACAGTCCTCTTTTGCTTTAAATAAAATACATTTCTTTTTATGACCATTTTACTGTTTAACACACACAAAGACAAAAACAATGGTGTCTAACCAAAACTGAGGAGATTTAAACCTGTGGTCACCAAACAGCACAATTAAACGTAATGGAGACATGCTTAAAAAGCGTCAGAATAATCTGGTGATCCTTCTTTTCATAATGAATGAAGATATGCACCATAATGGGACATTTTTAGTCCAAAGCTAGATTGAACCTTGAAGCATACACTTACCTCACTTTCAGGATCAAGGAAGGACCAGCCACCCTGCTCAAAAAAGCCCTCAGGATCATCAACAATGGTTTTCATGATCTTGGTCCAGTTCAAAGACTGAACACCCTCAGTGTACTTGATGTCACATGAGCTAGAAAGGAAGGAAGTTCATTCGTTATGTACTGCACTCTTGTTTGACCATTATAAATAGATATTACTTAAATGACTTAGTGGTCCAAGGGCAAAATATAATTTTAAAATAATTCATGAAACTCACTTGAGCCACTCTTTGATTGGATCGAGGGAGTTGACAGGCACTGCGTTGATCATAGTCACTTTCTTGCTATAGTCTTTATAAACTATAACAACGTCAAAATTCTTCAGATGAAACTGCACACGCTCAAAATGAACCAACTCCACCTCATCCAGCGTCACAACAAAAGGTGGCTGAAAATAAAAAGGTACACAAATAGAATTTTAGCTGCCAGATAAAACAATAAGAATGCCCCATTTGTTTTGATTTCTAATACTCACCCACTCAGTCACATTGCTGAGCGCACTGGACGTTGGCTGAAGTAGGCAAGTGCTTCGGTAGGGGGCACCCTGGAAGCTTTAAAAACAGAATTAAACATTCACACTCCATGGACCAGTTAGTGCGATCAAACATCCTAACCAGCTAAACGACTGTGAAACTAGTATTTATGTTAATACAAATTGACACATTAAGGTATTAATCTTGTTTATTTAAGCAAGTAACTACAATACTAAGCCTACCATTTAAGACATTAAGCCCCTAGACCAGTCACTGATGGCCACTGTCCAGCAGTTTTTAAATCACCATAGGAAATCTCTGCTACAATCTATGTCAGCCACCAGCCCTCCAGGACCCAATGTGAAAATTTTTGGTTTAAAAGGTTGACAAGAGACACAAACATACCAGAAAAACAAACAACTAAATTTCCTCTCTCCTCCAGGCCGTCTTACCCAAGGTCTCGGAATGGAACTTCAAATTCCAGCTCATCCTTCGTGAGTGTCTCCACCTTTTCAATGAAGTTCTTGAAGGCAGACTTCAGCTTGTGTCTCATCTCACGCTCCATCTGTTCAGCGTACAAGTCATCGCGGTCGTGCATGTGCTGGTGCTTGCCCAGGTCCGTGGTGATCTCTCCCACCTCTGTGTAGAACTGCACGTCCGTGTGTCGCTTCTTTCCAAACATGATGGCGTTCTGCATAGAGGGGAAGAACGTGAACAATGGAATGGGCTTGCTTACAATGAAAACTTGCAAATGGGGGAGATACACAGAACAATTTTAACAAAAATATTCAGTATGTCAAACTGACACCTATTGACCTAGTACAATAATCTTCAGGCCTGGGGACTACACACTAATGCCTCTGGCTTCTACTGTGCTGCAGCAACATTTCAGCAAGACCTATGATTTTAAAGAAATCCGTTTTAGCATTTTAGCATATGAACACCAAGCACTTATACCTTGAGGTGGAAGTGTAGCACAATGATCATTTCTCCATCGCAGGGCTGGAATATGGCATGTTTAATGTTGTTGTACAGGATATCCACTTTATCACCACGTACAGATGTAAATCGAAAACCTAGAAACAGGTCAAATTAATACATGGCCCTGCTAGGCACTGCCTATGCAATACTAGTACATCTGCAAAACATTAAAAAATTTTTCCACAGCTCTTTAACATCAGAAATTAAAGTCCTGACTATTGGCTGTTGTGTTAACTGATCTACCGTTTTTGGATGACCTGCAGTTTTAAAGTGAAGGCAAAAAGATTTATAACCAATTCAGAGCCATCTGCTTTGAGAGCCATTTTCTCCCTCACCATTGGTGTGTGCCTCCAAAGAGCCCTGCATCCTCTTCTGGGCAATGTTGGGTCGGATGTAGAGGTCTTTGAGCTTGGGGTTGCTGCGGTTCAAGTTGATGACCAGAGAGTCCTGCTTGACAATACCTTCCTTTTCTTTCTCCTCAGCCTCTCGCGTCTTGTAGCGCTTCTGAACCTCCTTTATGATACGGAAGGCATTTTGCAGGTTGGTGGAGGGCACTGCAGGGTCACCAGGAGACTTGAGGTTTGATGCGCGATAAGTACTAAAAGAAAGAAATGAAAAAGATCAGCGCAAAGAGCATTATTTAAGTGTTTGTCTAAACTGCACTGGAAAACCTCAGGTCATTCATAGTTCGCACCATCATGCCCTATGCAACACCACTGCATACCTAACAAAGGGAAGAATACTTACATTTCTTTGACAAAGGTGGCCTCAGGGTTGGGGAAGATGTTACCCTCATGCCTTCCAAGTGAGCTGCCTGGTACGAAGAAGTTAATTCTCAGGTAGGTGTAGTCCCCTTCAACTGACATGCTAATGTTCTACACAGAGAGAGACACACATAACTGCACACTGAAAACTTTCATTCAACAGCAAGTTATCGTGCACAAAAAAAAAACCCAAAGGCTTGGGCTTGCTATGTGTTCCAGTGACCTCTACCATTTATGCAGGGGTGAGCACCGGTATTACCTTGATGGTGGCAATGTGAAACGGCGTTGCTATTCCAAACACTGGCATGACCACTGTTTCATACTTTTTATCAATGAAGATCTTCATATCCCGAATGTCCTTCTCACGAGGCATCTGGGACACATTCTTGTAGGACACATTTGACTTCCTAGCCCTAGGAATAAAAAGGAGTGTGGTCAACCGCTCAATAGGAATGCATCCATTTCTTCCTGTTATCTAGCATTAACCTGTAATAATGCTGAAAAACAATCCATGAACATTTTTAATACAATTGGAATATTACTTCTAATTCATTCCAACTAAATGTAATACTCACGACCCCACCACCGTTCTAAGAGCAACTCACTTTTGGATCTGTTGTTCACCCTTCTGTTCCGTCAGACGACGTTTGGCCTCTTCATTCATCTGATTGGCCAGTTCCCTCTGATGGGCCCGTCTCTTCTCTTCTGCAGTCATCTCATTCTGATCAAATACACACGTGTTAGTCATGCACCCTACAGACATTTGTATGAGAATGTGCGCATAAGCATTATTAAGACAACATATACCCTGGTTCTGTCAGCCAGTAGGGCAGCGCGAGCTCCTTTACCCAACAGGTCTGCAGCATTATCTTCGTCGTCTTCATCATCTTCGTCATCATCATTCTAAACAAAGAGGCACAGACAGTCAGAGAACCACATCCATGTATATAGCCCTTAAACCCTTAAAAGGATTGCATTAGTATAGTTACCTTGAGGAAAATTCCAACATTCTTAATCTTCTTTTTCACTGGGGTTAGTATAGTGGCAGGTTCCTCCTGCAAGGAAAATAAATAGAAGTACAGCCATTAACTTTACAGTGCACCAGTTTATATGTACAGGTTAGCTTGCTCAGCATTACCATGCACCTCACCTCATTGATCAAAATAGAATCTCCAATGAACAGGGCATATTTCTTCTGTTCATCCTTCTTGCCTTCGCTGTTCACCATGTCAGCAAATCCCAGACTGATACTCAACACCATACCTAAACACACAGTCATCATGTTTTATTTCTAGCTGTCTCTCCCCAAACATCTACTAAAATGGATCTAGAACACATTTCTCTCAGTCAGCAGCTGTAATGACAATGTAACCATCCCACAGTCACAGTTTCTAGATTAATCTTGCCAGAGAGAACACATGCTAGCCTTCACATGCTAAGCTTGTGTGTGCGCTCACCTTTTTTCAGTTTGTACTGGTTTTTCGCATTCAAGACAAGGGAAGCCTCTCTAAACTCAATCCCCATAGCAAACCTGTAAAACACAGATTTGTGCGTTTGTGAGGAAATAAGTGGGTGCGTGTTCCATCTGAACTGGGAAGTCACAATTTATCAACAAAGACTTTTCCGAGGTAAATGAAACGAAGCAATGTTTGCGTGTCCATATGCATTTATTCTTCTGGGCATATTCTGTGAGTGTGTGTATGTATAACTTACCCTAAATTTTTTGTGAGTTTGCTCATCAAGTCTGGTTTCTCCTTTTTGACGTATTCCACAGCAGTGTTGTAAGCATCACTGATCTTAACCCCTGAAAATTAATATAGGAATAGATTAAAAATCTGCCCGCATAGCTAAGAAAGACTGCAAAGCAGACTTAAATACTTCCATTCTTTTACAGAGCCCTCTGAAGGTATTTGCAAATATACTCCATACTTTCTCACACATCACAAAACACTCACCATGTTTGAGTTCTTTTAACAGTTCCTCCTCCACCTGTAAGAGGAAGTTGTAATTATCCTGCATCTCCTGGGGCGGGTCCACCATGAGGGTGCGTACCAGATTAGAGCAGTACGACTTATAGCGAATGCCCATCGCACAGGTTATAGCACCAAAGTGCATATGGTTCTTGTCACTAAAAAATGTAAGCAAACGCCATACAATTATCTCTGCAAGCAATTTATTTATATTTAAATACCCAAAATGATATTCATGCAGCACGGATTCAGATCTGCTAATCAAAAAATGCCAGGCCTAGAGTCAATGTGTTACAGTCACTCACCTAACCACGCTGAATTTAAGACTGTAGTTGCCACCGCTCTGAATGATCGGAGGGTAGCACATCTCCACAGTCGAGGGGTCGACCCCACCCAAATATTTCCGCTCCTCGATCGCCTTTTCTACAGACTCTGCTAGCCGACTGTGTTTCACTTTCTGTTTAGACACACAAACAAGACAGAGTAAGTTACACTGAAGAATCTGGTAAAAACAGAATCCATTAGTTAATTCCTCACAACCATCATAAAACCTTTACATTGAACTGCTACGTTTCACAGAGAATCAAATTGTGTGCCATTGTGTGACCAAGTTAACAGCTCTTTAGGAGTTCTGGATTTCCTTTGCTGTTGCACACCTAAAAACCAAGAGGCTTGTGCGCTCCTCACCTCATCTGCATCCACAATCTCCATGACCCTCTCCTTGAAGAACTTTGTGAAGACGTCGCTGGTGATAGCAGCTGCTTTCTTCATAAGGTTCAACTCACCATCTTCTTTCACAGCCATTGTGTATGCCACTACAGCACTGATGTCTACCTGAAAAGACAAACATACACAAAAGTCTAAGGAAGCTCACTGTAATTTGACTTACCACATTACACAACAAAGGCAAGAACATTGTTTCTCATTTTATATTTTTTCTACAATTTCAGGAAACAATTTTGATAGTAACCATACAATAAGCTATTATCTCACAGTTACTAAGGGGTATCCTACAGCTGCTAACACTACACACTTGTGCCCAATTCTACATTACATACATTCTGTTAATTAGAGCACATGAGTTAAAAGGAAACCTATTCAATGTGTAAAGACCAAACAGACAGGTAAATAAAATAATACCTATACAAAGTAAATTCCATATTATTTTTACCAGTATACTACCCCCAGCTATCCCCTGAAGCTGAACACCTGCTGAGGGCTAGGACATACTTCCTTCATGAGACATCTAGACAAACACTGCATCTGCAGCAAACATGCATGGAGGGAAGCGCTCCCTGCTCAGACATACACATAAACCGATGTGAACTTTGAAAGCACCATTATGGACTGACTGAAGTAAGGATCTAAGCCATCATTACCTATTAAACTGCAAGGTGGAAAAGATGGCCACAAAACACTATATCACTGGGATGGGGTTCCAACAACAGGAGACAACCATGCAAGCCAAATGCTCAACTCAAGAACCCTCTATCTTTTTTATCCTTTGTTTAACAAATCCAATATTCCTTCATCTTTCGGTTTCTGATCCCTTTTGTTCTTAACACTTCACTTACTTTCTCCAAGCCCTCGGCTGTGATCATGTCGTTCCAGCTCTTCATGTACTCCCCAGGGAATTTGTCCTTGATGAAGACACCCACCGTCTTTCCTGCTTTACTTCCTCGAATTGCCTCAATCATTTTCTCAAAGTTGGCTTTGTTACTCTCATTCTGAGAACAATAAAAGAAAAACATATTTTACTCTGTTAACTAGATGCTATAACATTGCAAGAGTATGAAGGTGTAGTGAAGTGGTGAACAAATGCCCAGCATAATCACTTCACACAGAAACATGGTCCTGTGTTTCATCAGAATCAGAAAACTATTTAAATTGTTCAAAAACAATATTCTCTCTGACACCTTCGACAGAAGCCACAAAGAGACTTCTGTCCTGGGACGCAGAGAGTCAACCGCTGTCTTAGCCAAAAGGCCTAAAAGCGATCATATTCATCATATTACTATCACCACATAAAACTCCAATATGACATGCTTACCATAACAGACATGAAATTTGTTCACTGGAAGATTTGACATAATGCAAAAAATTACTTCATGGAGGTGTTTGACAACTGTACCTTCTCTCTGACCAAAAGAGTGATGGGTGGGATTCCATTGGCGTTCTCGTTGCCCTTGGTTACTGCCACCTGTTTGAGGAACTCCACTTTCTTCTTGCTGGCCAAAAAGATGATCTTGGTCTCACAGAACACCATTATAGTGTCCGTCAACTCATAACCAAACAGCCATGTCTGCGTGAGTGAGAGTGAAATATTGAGAGTCAACCACTTGCTACAGAAAGCAAACAAATGAACAAAAATGCCTGTAATAAAAAAGTAACCTCTTCAACCAGACAATAAGACTAAACCTGGAAATATAAGAACAAAAGTATTGGGATGCTTAACTGTTACATCAGAGACTTTACTGACATCAAATACATAGACTTCCCTACTTTGCAGCTAGAACAGCTTCCCACAAGATTTTGGCATGTTTCTGGGGGGAATTTGTGCGTACTTGTTCATTCACTGAAGTAAGGGGCATAGTCTACACCCTGAAAAATAAGTGTGCCCCAATACTTTTGTTGATACGGTGTACAGGGAGCTTACCTGAAGGGCAGTGGACTTGGCGTAGACAATCTCCTCGTCCATACCAACAGATACCACGATGGCATCCACTTTTCCAAACTCATCTTCACCTTTCTGTCATGAGAAGAGACACGGGTTAAAAGTCAGTTACCCATGATAACCACAAAAACTCTCCATACGGGCTCGAACACAAATTGGTATCACAGTTTGTACTGTACAACATGGAGTGTTGCATCCTAGCACCTGCTAGCTTTAGCAAACGTAAAGCTGAAAGCAACTGAAATAAAGACCCTGACTACTCATCTCAGACTTTTCATAGCACTATTGTTCCTTCCTTAACGCTAAATCTGCTTCACAAGACACTTGGAAAAGTTTACCAAAAGGCCAAACCAAAACTTAAAAAAAAAAAAAAATAGGAGAGATGCTAGATAGCCAGCCCCTGAGCTTGCTTGCTAAATAACATGAGCGGTCCACATTTCTCCGATAAAGCTGTGACTGCTGGTATTAGATCTACACATTGTTTAGTAGTCAATTTATGACAAACAAATACTTGAAATTAAAACAGAAAGAAACCATCATGGTCAGCTCTTAACGGGACTAACATTAATAGGCTAAGGCTAATGTAGCATCACATTGGGGGCTAACGGGCAGGCTAAGGCTTAGTGCATCGAGCTTTTAGTCTGATTTTCTTAAAAACACCCACAGGAGAGATTATTTCAACGCAGGCATGATAAAAGAATTACCAGGATTTAAAAGAGCCAGTGTAGGAGCAAACGCAGCCTGCCTGAGGCCTCGTTAGCCTATACACGTCAAAGGGAGACCCCCTCATTTTAGCGTGGGAGATACATATTAACAAGAATCCACATTTTTGTGCATTAATATACCTTCCAGTTTCCGTATAAGCGCTTAATTCGACGGTAATAGGCCTCCTTGTCCAGGTTCACAGCCATGGCGAGTCTTCAGTGGGCTCCAAAATCCAGATCCCGGCTTCGGGATGAAGGCCAGAGAGAGAGACTCTCACTTTTCACGCCTCTGCAGCTGAAACACTGTCCGTTTTCCTTTTAAAGCACTGGGCTACTTTCTTTCGACACAAGAGTTAACTGCAATCCTTCAGGTTTATCTAAAAGTCTTCTTGTGCTAAAAAAAAAAAAGCTGTTTTGACAGAAAGGGCGATTAAAACGGGCGTCCCGGAGCTACATAATGACAAAAACACCTCATGTCTTATGTTCACTACGCACACAGGGACGACTGGGCTAATTACATGCTGCCTTTTCTCCCTCCCTTCTTCTCCTTCTCTTCCTCCTCTTCCCCCCTCCTCCCAGTCTTCTATCCTCCTTTACACATTCTCTAGCAATAGCTAGTGCTTGTAGTTTAATCAAAGTCAAATATTGACCATTATTTCTCAATAAATAGCAGTTATGTCACATTTGCTAGCCTCTAATGTTTTGACTCGTTTTTAAGCTCCAAGTATATCCATGTTTAGCAATGTTTACAGCTGCCACGTGTTTTGAATAAATGTTTCAATAAAAATGAAGAAATTAAAAAAAAATAAGATAACTGTGACAGTAATTGAATATGTAAACTAATAGGTCTTTGTTTTCCTCAGAAACTGCGCCCCCCCACGACTCGAACGCAACTAAGCGAAGCATAAATTAAACCCCGCCTCTACTAGTTTTAACCAGTGAGGTTTGGCCTTTTTTCCCGCCTTCCTCTATTTTCCCGCCAAGTAGGATACGGTGAAGGAGGCACCAGAGTGAAGACTGCTAAAATACAAACGTAATTTTATGAAATGTAAATATATGCATTTTATTGTTATAAAAATTAAGTACTTTGAAAATATAGGTGCGCAATACACTTCCTTAGAATTATTTATTATTATTATTTTTATTATTATTATTATTATTATAATTATAATTATTATTATTGTTGTTGTTGTTATTTATTTGTATAACAGTGTGATTAAATTAAATATTTTAATCCATGCCCAGCAAGCTCTATAAAGACATGGTTGGATGAGTTTCAGTGTGGATAAACTTGACACACACACAATACTGACAAAAGTATTGGGACACTTGACTATTACACTAACAGGAACTTTTATGTCATTGCATTCAAATGCATAGACTTTAATATGTAGCTGGTCCCCACTTTGGAGCTATAACAGCTTCCACTGTCCTTCTGAATATTGGGACCAGTTTTGCAGGGTTTGGGAAAGGCCTCTTACTGCCAGTGAAAGGCAATCTTAAGGCATCAGCAAACTAATATTTTGTGTACAACGTCATGCTTCCAACTTTGTGGACACAGTTTGGGGAAGAACCTTTTCTATTCCAGCATGACTGTGTCCCAGTGCACAAAGCGAGCTCCATAAAGACCACAAAGCAGGACCCAGCCCTGACCTCAACCCTATACCAAAACCTGGTGTGAACTGGAGCAGAGATTGTGAGCCAGACCTTCTTGTCCAACATCAGTGCCTGACCTCTTACAGAATGAATGGGCACAAATTCCCATAGAAACACTGCAAAAAATCTTGTGGAAAGTGTTGCGAGAAGAGTGGAAGCTGTTCTAGCCGCAAAGGGGGACCAACTAAAGTCTATGTATTTGAACACAATGTCATTAAAGGCCAAAAGGACCTTTAATGACAGATGTCCCAATACCTTTGTCTACGTGTGTGTGTACACACACACACACACACACACACACATACACACACACACACATTATATATATATATAGTCTTAAAGAAATACAAAAGTATTGGGACACCGCGGTGAGGTGAACGGGTCCCCTTTTGTGAAAACTGCCAGATTACTGTATATAATATAGTATAAATATTTAGATTTTTTAATTAATTAACCCTTATAGTCATGCATAAACATATCACAGTTCTATGCATTTAACCCATTAAGCCCACCAAGTGAAGCAGTAAGCAGTGAAACTATATATATATATATATATATATATACACACACACACACACACACACACGTATATCCCCCACTTTTCGCGGAGGTTATGTTTCAAGAACACACAAGTACAGTGAAAAACCGCGTTGTGTTCTGGTTAAAAAATACCTAAAAATGTTCACATTTGATGGCGTCAGGAATGTTGGAGTCATGGATGAGTCCCGGTTTTCACTGTTCAGGGCAGAGGGCAGATGGCAGACGGGGTGTGTGGAGTCGTGTGGGTGAGCGGTTTGCTGACGTCAGCGTTGTGGATCGAGTGGCCCATGGTGGAGGTGGGGTTTTGGCTGGGCAGGCGCATTTTATTGATGGCATTTTGAACGCTCAGAGATACCGTGACATCCTGAGGCCCATGGTTGTGACATTCATCCACTACCATCACCATCCCATATCGCAAGGATCTGTACACAATTCCTGGAAACTGAAAACATCCCGATTCTTGAATGGCCAGCATACTCACCGGACACCTC
>JBBPDE010000083.1:221546-247702 GCA_037974605.1 Nannopetersius ansorgii | reverse complement strand
CAGAATCCCAGTAACCACGGTTCCGAAAATGTAGATGTCTCCCACGTCCTCCAAGGATAACGTCCCTGCAGGACAGTTGGGTTCCCCCGAACCCAGACTTCTCGTCGAGAAGATGGTGTCAAAGGAACGTCTTCACTTAGTGATAGGAGGGGATGGTGGGAAGAGAAGGAAACCTGCTGATACCACTGATTCAAATATTTCTCTGATTGTTCTGCAAGATTACTTAGAAAAATGTTTAAAAAAACCACCTGGGAGTTCAGCAAAATCCAGTTTGATCATTTTGATCAAAGATTGAAGAGAAAGAAGAAATGTGTCTTTTAAACACTATGACCCAGTGGATTGTGATTAGTATGACTGAGGATATGAACTAACAAGGTGAAGGAAGGTTCTTTTTGGGTGGACAGTCTGTAAGAACTAGTATTTACCGACAATCTAGGTCCACCATTACACACGCTCTGGTTTTTGTTTATGTTCGCGTCTTTGAATTAAAGCAACAAGCAAAATGGAAACTTGCATCCATGCCTGCTCTTACTTGGGAGAGAGAGGGCAACGTAACAGATGGACCGACCTTCCCAAAAGAGGCACAGCTGGCTACGAGCCGTGGAAAGAGGTAAGCTGGACTCAGCTCAAGGATGAGCTGCCGAGGATGAGTCAGTGGACTCATCACATTGTGGACATTGTGGATCCCATCATCTCCGACGCAACCATGGAGGATCTCCCACTTGGGCTCAGTAATAGATGAGGTGGGGGATCTGCGGTTCATACGTCTACCAGCCCAAGATAGCTGTGTCGAGCCAGGAGTAGCCTTAGCTAGCCCTGTAGCCTCAGCTAGCCCTGTACGTTCAGCTAGCCCTGTAGCCTCAGCTAGCCCTATAGCCTCTGCCGGCCCTTTAGCCTCAGTTTGCTCTGTAGCTTAGGCTTGTTCTATAGCTTCGGCTAGCTCCGTAGCCGAGCTTGTAGAGGCCATAACAGCAGGCCTATATGGTTGGGGGGTTAGCAGAAGCAGTAGCCACAGTAAGCCCCGTTGTTAGGCCCAGAGTCACTGTAAGCCCTATAGAAAAGGCCGTAGAGAAGTAATGGGAGGGGGTTTATGGGGGATCATGACCTCTGGAGGAAGGGGGCCTTCCCAAACTTTTTTTGGGGGGGGGGGGGGGGGTAAGTGGGTCTGCAAGGGCAACAGTGGGGCTTCAGGGATAGAAATTCCCACTGGAGGCTGCAGCGACACCCTCGCGGAGAGCCTGGAGGAGGCCCACGGAGAGGGCCCCACACCAGTGTGCACGAGATGGCTCGCTGAGAGCACCAGGATGCCCAAGGAAGGGGCTATGTCCCTGTGGACAGTGATGGGCTTCGGAGAGGAAGCCCTCCAGTCAGGGACAAAGACAAGCTCCCGACAGAGGGGCTCCCTGGAGGAAGCACATCCTCCATGGATGGTGAGGGGTTCCTGGGAGGGGGCCCTGGACAAAAGGACAATGACAAGGGGAGCGTCCAGTGGTACTCACCCAGGTCACCATCGCTGGGCAAGGAGCCAGCCAGAAACAAGCCTGGTGGGAGGCGATAGGGTGAGGTCCACAGGGCACTGTCCTTTGCTGCCACCATCCCCTGCCCTCCCTCGCTCCCTAGTTGTGGGTTTTTTTTTTGTTGTTTGTTTTGACGCCCTGGAGGTGCATCTTTAAGAGGGAGATACTGTAAGGGTTAAGGGGGCAATGTGGATGGACAGCCACTAGAGGTCGTCCTTGCATTTCAGTTATTGGTGGTGGGATTTTGTATGCACCCGTGTTAAATATAAGCTTAAACACGTGTGAGGTGTGATTGGGTGGACAGTCCGTAAGGACTAGTATTTAAGTTCAGGTTAGGTGGACCTAGATTGTTGGCCCACCATTACACACACTCTGGTTTTTGTTTATGTTTACCTCACGTGCATCCGTGCCTGCTCTTACTTGGGAGAGAGGGGGCAATGTAACGGCGACTTTTCTGCTGAGAGCTGTCAATGAGTAACAAACGTCACCACAGCTGACCAGTCCAGACTGAAGACCCGTATCTCTGTAGTCTATGACCAATCAAACGTGGAGGAAACACTGATTCTGTTTCTGAACACATAGAGCTGAACTCCACCTGACACACAGATTACCACCATCTGAACCTGAAGGAGAGTTTGATATTTATTATTAAATGTTTCTGCTGTCTCAGTTTTTCATGCTCTCCGAAATCACCGCCTCATGTTTCCTGTATTATTATATTTCGACCAAAATGAGTCTGGCATGAAGAAGAAAATGCGTTATATATCTTGTATGAATCGTTAATGTGATGCTTGTGCTGAAGTAGCTTATAGTTAATTCTTCTGTTTGAACAGTGAGAACCATTAACACTCCAGGGTGGTTCTACTTCAACTCCAGTCTGTACTTCATCTCTACTGAGAAAAAGAACAGGAGTGAGAGCAGGAAGGACTGCAGAGAGAGAGGAGCAGACCTGGTGATCATAAACAGCGAAGAAGAACAGGTGAGAAAATCAGATGTCTCTTCTAAAAGCAAAGAAAATGGAGCAGAAATACAGACACGGGAGGAAACAGTGATAACGGGGGTCCAGGGTGGAGCTGGATGTAGATGAACTGATTGATCCAACTGAAGATTCCCAGAAGGAGTGAAACCTGTGACTCTGTGACTCTGATGATGATGCAGTTACTGACTCTCACTCTTCCCTGTAGATGCTGTATCAGTGCATGTAGAGATTTTCTCCTCTACACACCAGAATAACAGTGTTAAGATCATCACTGGTGACTTTATGTGAATAATCTCACTTCTCTCACTGGAATGAGAATTAGAATTAGCATAAACTGTCTCTGATTAACTGGTCTGTACCTGCTTTTCTATGCGTTTTGGCCTTTCGTTCACACGTAAAGGGCATTTTGGTTCAATGAAAACGTGGGGTTTTGAAAACGTAGGGTTTTGAAAGCTCTGGCCAAAGTGACGATTTTTGAAAACTCTGTTTCTGCATTTACATGTGGACAGCAAAACGAAGATTTTGAAAACCGCTTCGCGTTATACTGTGCGCCACTCATATAACATCATCGTATGCGCCTTGGTTGTCATCTAAAATGCCTGAAATGTACAAAACACTGCTGTTCTCAACCGTGTTAGAAGTATGTTTATTCTCCTGCTTGGGGTCACTGTCCATCCAGTATGAAGGGCATAGAGTCAGCTTCGGATGCTATTACATTCAACACAGACGCTGTCTCTGCCCAGCGCCCGCTGCCAGCATCATCGGCGGTTTTGGATGAGACCCGGTCAAAACAGTGGTTGGTGGGACAACTTTGAAAAGGAGCCCATGCTTTACTTTTTTACTTTTTGCACCATTGTTGTTTGTCTACCAGAAACAGGTAATGACGTTCCCCCTCCAAGGCTTCTGATTGGTCACCGATGCACCAATGCTACGGTTTAAGGTTATATCGCCACCTGGTGCCTTGGCATGTTCTTGACAGCGTTTTTTGCGATTGCGTGTGGATGGAGATGTTTTTGAAAACGTGCTCATGTGCTCGATTTTTAAAAAAAACAAAAACGGAAAATATCCGTTTTCAGAAATATGTGGACGTGTGGACATGGCCGTAGTCGGTAGTTAAATGTGTGGGAAGTTGTAAAATGTTTGAGTATCTGAGGATGTGTAAACAGTTTTCACCCCAACAGAACTTCATTAATATCCTGAGTAAAGGTCGGACAGCTTGGATTGGTCTGACTGACGGAGACACAGAGGGAGTCTGGAAATGGGTGGACGGTTCAGCACTGACCGCTGGGTAAGAGATCACTGAACTGAACTGATGATGCAGTTACTGACTCTTTACTCCTCACTGCTCTGATAAAACACAGTAAATACTCTGATCTTCTCTTTCAGGTTCTGGGCAAGTGGACAACCTGACAGTAGAACAGCAGATGAGGACTGTGTGGTAACTATCCTTTGGATTGGTTATGCAGGGAGCTGGGCTGATTATCCCTGCCTTAATTTGTATGTTTGGATCTGTGAGAAGAGAATATTTAGCTGAATTTCTGGATGTGAAACATTGTTTTTCCAAAAGCACAATCCTTTAAAAAGGGGATTTCATAATTCTTCAAAAAATGACGATGTTATTTAAGTTGTAAACAGTCATTCATTCAATCATTCAGATGTGTTATGAAGATAAATGCCTCTCATAAAGGGATTACATGAAATAGTTACAAATATCTGATGTTTGAGAAACTAATTTAAGAATGTTTTAAGATCAAGGTGTTTAGTTTTAAATGTGGTTTAAATCAATTTATGCTTGAAACTTACATGTGAACAATGACAAACAAGGACAAGAAAATGTCAATATATGTGGACCTGGATCTCCTGGTTCCAATGTAAATAAATCTGTGGTAATAAGTTTCTCAACAACAAACCATTTCAGCTGAAACCAGTGTTTGATGGTTGATGTGGATGATTAAACGAATAAGGCTGTGTCGGATATCAGTGCTGCCTGTTGCATGATCACAGTCAGCCTGTTGGTATGTGTGGCATTCCAGGTTGTAGTTCCCTGGTTGGCCAACTGGGGAAGGTGTTTCCCCCTTTTTTTTCACCCAAGTCAAGTAGGTTTATTATCATTTCAGTTATATCCACAGAACACAGAGAAACGAAACCACATTCCTCCAGGACTATGAAGCAAAAAAGACCAAAAGCAGAAACAAGAGTACATGAGGGCACATAGGAGAATATACACAGAGTACAAAAAAGGCAATATAGACATTTCAAGAAAAACACGAGAGCAACAATATAACAGGACGTAAATACATTTAGTGCAATCGATAAAAGCAGCAACAGAACAAGTTTGAATGAATACAGTCTCCTTGTGGGAGTCATTTAGTCTCTCTCTGTTCTTCCACTCTTTGCTCGGTCATGTGTTTACGTAGGGCTCGTATTTCTTCTCTTATATTCACTCTACCCCTCAGAAAGGAAGAGTGAATATAAGTACATTTTTACTTCACAAGAGTGATCCGTTTCTGGGTTTCCATCCACATTTCTACACGTTTTATACTGATTTCTGCATGTTAATTCCAAAAGTATTAATGAAATAAAACCCTTTAAATGGGGTAAAGAAATGCACTCTTCATTACCGAGCAACCACAGCACCCCCTGGTGTTTCATTAAACAGAGTCGGTGAGAGAAACCATACACCTGAAGAGTTTAATGCCTCTAAAATACCTCACAGAATGAGATTACGTGAAATGGTAAAGAATATCTGACGTTTGAAACATGGATTTGAACGTATAGCAGTACCTTTTTTCATGCTCAAGCTTCTCAATGTCAAGCTTTTTTTTTTTCTTCAATTTCAAGTCAAACTCGAGCATGCGCTTGTACAGACTGCGCCTGTCACACCAATGTGATTCACACTTAGGGAAACAGTCATTTGCACACTCACCTGTACCTCAGGGTCACAGGAGGTGTTGGACTCTGCAAGTGGAGCAGCTCAATATTCTCCTCCTTCACTGAACACAACACAGGAAACGGAATGTCATGACTGCACAAATGTACACACAGTACAGAGTGATTGTGATCTTACTCTGCACATAAAGGGTGGACGTTCCTGCCACCTGGGTCAGACTGGACTCCTCCCTCTACCCACCTCATAGTGGATCTTTCTCTATTGCTGGCCAATGGAAACTCCTCTGGAGGCATTAAGGTTCAGGAGACCCTCCACCTGTCGCCTTCATACCAACCTCTTTCTTAATGGTAAAACATGGAAACGAGCTTTTAACTGGAGCCTAGACACACTACATCTCTCATAATGAGTACACATTAATGCATGAACTATTCATACATGGGCCTACCACCTGAAATGATGTTTGAAATGATACATACTGAGTAACCGGTTAGAAATGGAGGCATTATGTTAATTAAAAGGCCCACTTCTGACATGTGATAAATATACGTCTCTGTATCTATTTCAAGTATTTTAGTTATTTTCTGACAGCGTTTACATAGTCTAATAAACAGGAACATGAGACAATGCACATGTACTAACACATTTACTCAGTCAGAGGACCTCTCTAGGATCCTTCATACAGACACTGAGGTCAGGAAAGCTCGCCAGCGGCTCTGCTTCCTAAAAAGGTAAAGAAGTTTGGCATGAACATCAGCATCACCTTTAATTTCTACAGGAGAGCAGTCGAGAGCTTGCTGATGGGTCATGGAGGTGACACAGCACATCACTGCAGTTCAGGACTATCTCCAACGCTGCCTGTTAAATTCACACAGCATTATCAAGGACCCCAGCCATCCAGACACCAGCTGTTCTCTTGTTGCTATTTGGCAGACAATACAGGAGCATGGCTGCACAGACAACAAGACTCATGAACGGTTTTATTCTCAGGCCCTAAACAGTCCGAACCCCACTGTTTACACAGGTCAAACCTATCAGAAATAAGTTCGTTTTGTGGTGTTTTTCATGCTGATTTCAAATCTGTGTGTAGGTTTTCTCAAACGTACAGTGTTTGTGATGAAGCTAGTTCTATGCTGCATGATAGTTGATATAATGATCATATAATAATCATATGCTGAGTGTTTGTGAAGAAACAGTGAGAGCTGACTGACACTGATCATTATATCTGTGCCACAGTGTGGCCTGTCTGACTCCACACTGAAAATACTGAAACAGTTTATTGAGTTCCTGCGGTTTAATAAAAACTGCATGCAAGTCTATTGCCAATCTTATTTACTTATAATTCAAAAAGTGTGAAGTCAGATAGGTGCACACTAATAAAAAAAAAAGATCTGAAATCAGCATGAAAAACTAGTTTAGAAAAGTGTGCTGTGGATCCTGATGATTAAAAAAAAAAAAGTGTTAACCTGTGTAGACCATAAACCTCCACGGTATGTATGGTATAGATCGGTATATTTCTGAGATATATATATATATATATATATTTTAAAAATGTATTTATTTATTTATTTTTTCCCACAGTATACCTTTCTGGCGTTAGTATAGTGTAATTTTCTAAATCTAGATGTGGAAATTGCTAATGAAAGCATGTCCTCCACCACTCAAGTAATAGACTCAATGAATAGATGTTTCGGAGGTGGCAGCAGGCCTGTCATGAAATGGTTGGCATTTGGCATTTATGTAGAATTTATGTACTTTACACACATTGTTATTAAAAACACTCAAGTAGAAGCAGGTAAATCTGATGCAGAGAATCTGCGGCAGATAAACCTCTGAGTGGAGTTCAGTACAATCAGAAGTGTGAAGGTTCACACTGTCCCTCTTGGTTCTGCATTACATTAATATGGAAGCATGAGTGGGATGATGTGAAATGTTCACAGTTTTGGTAACAGGAAATAGTTTATTGTCTCTTAAAGGTACTTCAGACAAAGCAAGGTCCATAAAGACATTGATGTGTTTCAGTGTGGAAGAACTGGTTCACACAGAGCCCTGACCTCAGCCCCATCCAGCACCTTTGGGATAAACTGGAACGAAGATTGTGAGCCAGACCTTCTCATCCAACATCAGGGTCTGACCTCATAAATGCTCTACAGAATGAATGGACACAAAAATAACCCACAGAAACTCCAAAATCTTGTAGAAAGCCTTCCAAGCAGAATGGAAGCTGTTATAGCCACAAACAGAGACAAACTCCATATTAAAGTCCATGTATTTGAATGCAGTGGAATGGTTGGGTGTCTCAATACTTTTGTCCATATAGTGTATGTGCTGATACAGATACCAAATTGCACCTTGTTAGACATATTTTACAGTTTGGGTGCAGAAGCTTGCATTTTAATTCCTTTATAGTGCACTATGTGCATTGAGACACAGTGTCTCTCAAACTTTAGTTAAGCATTTACATTATAGTTCAGGCTTTCCCCCCCATATCCGCATCCAGTGATTTCGGGCCACATCGGACCAATACCGACACTGACTGTCGTGTCAGCACACCCCTAACGCTAACGCAAGAATACACACAATTCAGTGACTTGTTTCATTCCAAAATCAGTTTAATTCCAGTATGTTTTATGTTTTGAATAGTAATGTAATAAAAAATAAAAACATAAAACTTAGGTGTTCGGCATGAACGCACAAGCAAAGATTTGTGGTCCACAGAGAATACACTGATCTCGACGTGTTACAAAATGATATGACAAGCATTTCGTGAAAAAACTAAACCTGTTAACATGTGCTCCTAAAGCACGCAAGCGCATACACTCTCTTGCACACACACACACACACATATATATGGGCACTCACACCTATAAAAGAGCAGGGACCACAGATACAATCATTTAAGGAGCGCAGGAATTACAGTGCAAAGGCTGACAGCACATAGTGGTAGCTGGACATTAAAAAAATCTTAGCAATTGGTTACTTAAAGGAATACTCTGCATTTTGGAGCCATGTATCTGTAGCATACAGTCAAATACCACACCACCGACACAATGTTTCCTTGAACTTAGAAAACAGACAGACAGTAGAGATTTACAACGGTATCTGAATCATGTTAGATATCAGTATAAGAGGATAGGTCCAGGAAATACAGTCAGATGTTCATGGACCTACAGAAGTGCAGAATGCGCTGGGCTATTTCATTTTACTGCATTTGTAAATGTTTATGTATCAACTAAGTTAGCAAGTTAACACATTAGTGCAATAAACTACCATTGTTTTCACGAGTTCTTATTAAATGGTGTTTTTTAATAGGTTAACCCTTCAAACCACCCATAACTTTTAGCTGCTCACGTATATTGCTTATTTATTATGTCTCTGGGACAGTAGCCATCTTGTTCAAGACCAGCTTTTAAATGGCAAGTTCCATGGATGGAAGTTTGGAAAAATCAACAAGCAGCAAACTACCAAAAGCAACAACAAAGTGGAAAGATCTAATGTAGTTTGTAGATGGGAGCTACAGTCCCAGAGGAAACAGAACCACAATGTATATAAGATACACAATCATTCGTTTGTCATTGTTGCTTTCACTGGATAGCAGTGATTTTTGAATTGAAAGTGCATTCCCTGCGTTCACATGTTCACCATACATTTAAGTGATTTTCATGCTTAGCTTATGTGAGCCCTGCATCAAAACTAAATTTATTTTGCCCACTGACATTTCAGTTATTTTAAATAAAATGTTAAATTTGTGCAAGTAAGACAAACGTTATGAATTGTGATCAGCCACGAAAACTAATGAAATTAATAACAATTGTTGTAATAGTCAACACTGGCATCTGCAGATACCAGCACATCCATTCAAAAAACAACTTAAAACCCAACAGGTTAAAGCGCCTGCCAATTAGCTTCTATTCAAGTTGTGGAGTCAGTTTTCTGTCCTTTAACCAAGTCTAAGGAAATTACTGTTTTTGGTACTTGACTATATGGTACATAATGCAGAAAGGAGATTTGTCAAAACATGCTGGAGTATTCCTTAAGCAGACAAACACGCGTCTCTCGTTCTCACATTCATACCGACTCAGCCACACACTCAAACATGCAAGCATGCTGTCAGCCTAGACCATGTATATCTGAACGACAATAAAATGGCATGCTGAACGTATTGGTCTCTAAAAAGATTGTTTGAATGTGCAACAATGCCTGCTTCATATTGCTACAGAACCGTTACCTTTAATCCATGGAGCCACATCCTGAAGCCTTCCATGTACGACACACGCGCGCAAATCAAATACAAAAGAAATGACGTCAATGTTGGCTGAAATTTAGCCAACACTGACTCTCCATTCAGTCCGCAACACATGTTTTCATACATAAATGACTAGCCCTAACAATAACACGCACATATTCAAGGTTCAGCATCCACCATAACAAACCCTGAGGCAGTTCATGGAACAAACTCACTGTCCCACTGAGTGACATCTACATGTGCGTGTCCACTTTTGTGAATAGTTTCTTGTCAAATGGTCCATCGTGGCACTCCCGAGTTCCGAAAGCTTTCTTTTTGCATTTCCACAACCATACTCTCCAGCACTCAAACACATACACATCCAGTCTTGTCATTCAAACACGTGTAAAAAGGTGACAGCTGTTAAAAAAAAATTGTGGGTGGTGTCGGTGAACGCAGGCTTATGTAAAAATAGCAGATGGTGGGAGAGGCTGGATGGACCGGACGGAGCATTTTTTTCCCAGATACAGCCAATGACGAATCAGTTCTATATAATAAACCCCACAGGGCTCACTCAGTCATGCTTCCCTTTGTATCCTCTTCCATGCTGTTGGCTGCCACCCTGCAGCCGGTTCCTTTACACCATCAAGAGTAAATGGTGATGACCTCACTTCCTCCGCCCCTGACCAAGAGGACACGCTCCAGGCCCTCCGTTAATACCTCTAAAAACTCCATATCTGAGTCTCAGTCAAGGATAATCAACACTGCCCTACTGATATGCAGATTACTTTTTTAGACTGATCCTAAATTGACTCCAATAGCATGTAGCCCTTAGAATACCTATTTTTTGTGATGCACTAAATATTCGGAAACCACGTCCGAAAGAGTGATGATGCAATCAACCACCGCAACCTGCATGTGCCAGACTGGGTTAGAGTCAATATGTCTGCCGTATGGGTGCATTTCTATTTAGCTGCTTGTAAAGCGCACAGTGCCAAAATTTCTAGAGGGCATGCATCCACAAAGACTTTCTCAACATCGGGATTAATTTATCATATAAAAACAAATCATCCCGAACACCATGCAGAGTATGAAGCAGAGAAGAGACAAGACCCTTCTAGCACACCCACTCCGTCTGTGTTTTTGAAAAGGCAAGAACGTTTTCCAGTGATTACAGTTAATATATGGGCTGTGCCAGTCTTTGTTTTAATACACTATTTTGTTAAAGGCCTACAGAGAATGTTGATCTATCTTTCAACAGTTTTAAAGCACTTGTTCTGAATGCACTTTGATCCTGCACTTCGTGCTGAATATTAAAATGCACCTAAATTCACTTGTTTTATAAAAAAAGATATTTAATTGTATAATGTTTTAGTTATCTTGCTTTCAGGCTATTCATGAGTGGGGCCAAGTAAAATATTTACATTTTATTTCACATTGTGCATTCTAAATAAATATTTTGTAACAGATTTATTCTTTAATTTAATAATAATAATTTTGTTCTGTGTTGCCATTCTCACTTTTGGCCACAAAAAAAAATATATAAAAATGTACATCTCCCTTGTAAAAGCAAACGGAGAAATTCTATTTAAATGTGTGGAGAACTTGATTCTACAGATGATACCACATTTTTTTACTTCCAAGATACATGTTTGGAAGTAAAACAGAGGGTAATTTGTTATGATGGTAGATAATCTTTTTGCTCATATAGAACTTTAAGGGACAGTACAGAAGCCATAAAAGAAAGGATACAATTTTCATCTCCCTCTGTATTCTTGGGTGGTCCTGGCATGTTGAGGAGGACCAATCGAGCATCATGGGATTTGTTTACAATGACCTCGTTCAGTTTCACAGCTGTGTGCATTCGCCGCACATTGGAATGGTCCCTGCAAGAGAATGTAATGATCAATCATACAAGATGCAGAGAATTGGGAAGATTGTGTTTGTGTGTTCTTATTTTTCTACAAAAAACTTTTTTTCTCAAACTGAAAAAGCAAAAAACGTACTCTTATAAAAGCATTATAATATATTAACTGTAATACAATGATGATAACAAACATATGATTGTAAGTGATTGTTACGCACGGTCGCATGCTGAGCATGTCTCTGAAGCCCTCAGGTGTGCTGCAACCGGATGGTATGTGCGCTTGTGCACGGAGTTCAAGGGCTTTGTCTTTGGTCCAGGTCATATGAACGCGCCGATGATCTGAAACTGCAACTTTGTCAGCCACGCCCACACCCTCTGTATCATCATCATCATCAGAGCCAATGCTGGTCAACCGCAGCATTGAGTTCCTGTCCTTCACCAGTTGTGCCTGCATTTGTCAGCAAACACACAGTCATAAAAACAACGGGATTAACTTTTACTCTTCTTTCATTCTTTTGCTCCCTTGTGTCACATGGATGGGAAACACACATATCATCCCAACCCCAGCAAGCCCCCTCTCACTTGCTGTCCCTATTATATCACATTCTCTGTTTGTCTTTGTCTACAGTAGGGGTCTCAAACTCAAATTACCCGGAGGACAAATATATATGTTTTATACATTGCACATAACACTATAACCACTGACTGAACAAAAATGTCATCCTTGCAGTCACTTGCCAAGGGATGTATACATTATTCAGCAAAAGAACAGACAGTTCCTGATGTTGGTCTGATGCATCTGAGTGACTTTGATAAGGGCCAAACTGCGACTGCTAGACACCTGGGTCCAAAACAGAAGGTCTTTTGGGGCTCATTCATGCGGTCACTTTGACAGTCGCTTTGGATATCAGTGTCTCTATATGTCATAAATGTAAATGGTCCGAAAGGTCAGAACATGCAGTGTATCACCACTTGTGGTGTATGGGGCTGTGTAACTGCAGACCAGCCAGACTGCCCATGCTGATCCTGTCCACTGCTGAAAGTAGTAGGGCAACCTGTTTGGGTCCTGGCATTCTTATGGATGTTATTCTAATACATACAACCTACCTAAACATCACTGAAGTACAGTCCTTCATGCCAAAAGTATTCCATAATGGTAATGGTCAATGCTGGCATAATGGGGACTTGAACAATACTAGGCCAATGGTTTTAACGTGATGGCCGATGTGATGTGACTTAGTCTTAGTCAATGTTTATTAGCAATTCTTTTGTCACCACAACCCACTACTACTAGCAATATTATTACTATTATAAGAAATATCACGTTCATACCAATCAAGTAAACATACATAAAATAAATTAAATAGTAGAATTATATAGGATACTGGCATTTCTGCCTGAAAGCGAATGAAGTTATTGTGAGTGAAGTTTAGGCAAAGAGTTTATGCATGAAACTCTCAGAGACTGGTGGTTTGAGACCCCTGGTGAACAGTATTTCTGGGCTTGCTATTGTCTTCTGGCTGTAAGACAATAGCACCTAAAACAGGCACACACTAACTACTTGCAAAGGTACAATCACATTCACACGCTTAAAAGAGCGGAGAAACTACTACTGCTGGGATATCGCTACTCAATATCTGCTGAAGTTAGGAACTTACATCATCAAAACTCCACCGAACTCGCTTAAGACAAAGCTCACATAAAAAAGTCAAGTCAAACACAGTAAAAACACAGTAAAAAAAATAACTCAGTACAATAAAACAGATATGGTACTCTGCCCTGTCAATATGCATCCACAAACTTACCTCTTTCTCTCGGTCAGATTTGGAGAGACGCATCTGCCGGAGCATCTGTGACCGCTGTTCCATCATCAGTGTTCTTTCATATGTGTATGCGCTGATATCACTGTTGTGCTGAAAAGCAAGGAAAGAAAGACCAGGTACATGGAAGGTTGTATGAAAATGCCAGAGACAATGTAAACATTCAGAATGTAATGTATTCTCTGAATTGTACAATTAAGTAATTCATCCACAACAATTCAGATTCTCCACAAGGGGGTGCTACTACTATTGCAGTCGTTTTTGTGTGGATCACCCAGAGAAGCACAATCATTCAAATGCACTTACGTTTGCTGTATCAGATTTCAAAAGGGCAAGCTAAGAAGGTTATCACCTGAAGGTTATGCTTTGCACAGTGTGGTTTAATGTAGTTTAAACTGAATGGGGTAATTCGAAAACAGACCATTGGCTACAGTCAGGAAAGGCACGCACGTGTCTAGCAGCACGTACTTCAGCTTCTGAATCCATCAGTGTCTTTGCACTTTTTGTTTTTAATAACAGGAAAATGGTAAAATCCCAGATTGTTGCACTCTTTACAAACTACACCATAGATACAAACTGAAAAGCTTTTAGGCCATGGGTGTCCAAACTTTTTGCGTAGAGGGCCAAATCTCATAAAGTGAAGAAATTTTTTTAACTACACATGTTACAGGAAAATACATACGGTTATAAACAATTTTCATCGTCACAATAACCTTTATTTTTCAAATGGCAATGTAACCAAAAATAAGCCACTCAGGCAGACATGAACAACTCTAAAAACCCCAGCAAGACCAAGCTCCTCTTCATCAAAGGGAGTCCTTCAACAAGCCACGATCCCATCGTTTCTGTTGGGAACTCGGTTAATGTCACTTCTCAGAAGGTCCGAAATTTTGGTGGTGTGTTAAATGAAGATCTGTCTTTCTCGCCGCAGGTTGACCAGATCTCCAGAACACGCAGATATCTTCTCTACAACATCAGAAGAATCCGACCCTTCCTCACCACAAAAGCAGCACAGATTCTTGTTTAGTCCCTGGTCATCTTCAAATTTGACTACTGCGACTCTTTACTGGCTGGACTTCCATAGAAGGTAACTAAACCACTTCAGTTGATTCAGAATGCGGCTGCCAGATTAGTGTTAAATGTTCCAAAGTTCACTCACAACACACCTTTACTAAGGAACCTCCACTGGCTCCCTGTGGCTGCACGTGTTAAGTTTAAGTCCTAACATTTGCTTTCAAGGCCAAGAATGGACTTAACCCCCAGACATAACTGCACTGATCAAACAACGTGTCATTTCTCGTCCTCTCAGTTCTTCGAGCATTGCTCGGCTTGAGCATCCGGTGCTCAAAAGAAGAGGGAGACATGCGTCAAGACTCTACTCAGTCTCGCCCCAGTTGTGGAACGAACTACCTTTTCCAATCGAATCTGCAGAAGCCATCGCGGTCTCTTTAAGTGTCGCCTGACGATCCAGCTCTTCAAGGAGCACCTCGGCGACTGACTATGTCTCTCCTCTGCTTTCTTACTTCGAAGAAAAAAAAAAAAAACCAAAACTTCCTTACTCTTAACTCTGGACTTTTCTTTACTATGACTTGTCTTGGTCCAGTATTGTTTGGCAGGTGCTGTTTAGGTTTTATTTGACAGAATGCCCAGTATTTCAGTTAAATAGTGGACATGGATTTAAGCTGTTTACAGGTTTAAGAAACAGTTGTGGACTTCTTGAGCAGTGATGATGTACATCACTCTGGTTAAGAGCGTCAACCAATTGCCATAAATGTAAATGTAAAAACACAATTCTACCTTTTATTCATATCTGGAGTGTCAGATACCATTGAGCAAACTGTATAGAATACCTTAGATTTCCATGAGTTAGATTTTTTAAACAGGAGTTATAAGTAATGCAAGGTGGACTGTTATTCCTCAATTTTAAAACAAGTGAATTTCCCCTTTTCTTTTACAAGATCTTTCAGAAAGCAATAGTTTGTGTCACGTCACAGAAACAAGTGAAGATTTGTCGCACGGATGCAGAGCCAGATAGCATTAAAATGGTGCAGCCGTGTGGTGAAAGTAGGAATTACATTTTCAACGTTTTATGATTTATTTATACTGACAGAGCTGGCGAGCCATAAATAACGCATTATAAGACCGAAGCTGCGGGCTGCATGAAATCTGACGGCGGGCCGCGATTGGCTCGCAGGCCACACATTGGACATGTCTGTTTTTGGAATGTTGTGCTTCATGTGGCTTTTACAGCGGCTTGTGCTCTGAATCATCCAATTACATTTGAATTTCTTCTGACAACACGTTGGTCTGACAAAAACAGCCTGGACCTTAGTGAAGAGCTGGAAGCGGTTTGAGAGAAGACGAAGCAAAAAGCCAAATGTCACTTTGTCTTCACTGACTGACTACATCTGGGTAAGGTGGAAAATTGTGTATATTATAAACATTAATTTAAGAGTAACGTGAATAAAGCATCCATACCATCTCCACCACTTCCACTTCGGCTTCTATGCGCAGGTGGTAGAGGAAGGTGGCCAGATCCTTCTTCATCTGAATCGAGTTATCCTCCATCTGAGCCACTGTGAAGATACGCATCCCGCATTTCCGCCATACCTAAAATATACTCAAATGATTACATTTATGCATATTTGTGTTACTACAGATTACAAATCTATTGTGCTTTCTGCTCTCACTTTGTGTTGCCGCAGTAGAAAGGGCAGAAGCATCAGCATGCCTCCATCATGTACAATCCACCACACATCGATGTAGCCATCCGTGCAGGGCTCGCTGTTAGTTGGGAACAGAGAGATGTTCTTGGGCACCAGCAAGGCAAGGTGAGCTGCTGTGGTCACACGCACTGTGTCTGTAAAACAGATGTAGTGCAGATGTAAAACAAACAAATTCACATGAATGCCACCTGCAGACAGGGGGTGCCAATGTTTCAGAATTTAATGGCAAAGTTTGGCAAATAAAAAAAATTGCACAATTTTCCCCTTTATCCCAAATGTCATACAAATAGAGATAAAGTTTTAAGAAGTGGATTTGGGACCCGAAGATCATCAGTTCAATTCCCAGGACTGGCAGGGAAAATGTGGACGGGGGAGTGGTTGAACAGCACTTTCCTGTCCTTCTGTGGGTGCTGTTGTATAGGTTAATAGAAGACAGAACTGCTCCTTGGGAATTAGACCACCTTTCTGATTAAGACAACATCTTCTTGCACTACTCCAACTTAAAAAATAGCACTTAGAACTCATCAGGTTCTCAAACTGTCCTAAAACTTAAGAGTTTCCTCAAATCATAAGCTGCTTTGGATAAAAACATCTGTCAAATTAATGTGAGTGTAATATGTGTGTTGAAAGTATCTCAACAATTAGCTACAGCCAACAACAGCAGACATAGCCATGTCTGAATTGCCACATGTTTTTAAATGATAAAGATTACAGAATGTCAAAACAAATTAGGTTTAAAGTTATTTTCCGACATGAAATGGTTTGAGTCAAATGTGTGATCATTTAAGGCATGGCTTGAATGATGCTAAACTAGTGGCTAAAACTGAAACAAGAAAAAGATCAATACTTTTTGAAAGAGCATTTTGTGTAAGCTAGCACTTGGATGACATCGTATTTTGTCTGCATTTGACATGTTCGCATTGATGAAAAGAACTGAAAAACAAAAGACTGACATGTCATTTAAGTATCCGGTAACTTGTATCTTGGCTAACCAGCTAGGTTTGGAGGAAGACAGTTATAAAGTAAATGTGATTTCTTGTTTAACTACTGCTTTAATAAGCTCTATAATTATTATCTATAATTTCCCTCTAGGCATATTCTCCAGCAAGCTGTTCCCTCTCTCTGTCCTCTTCTTCACTCACTGATGAAGGTCTTCCAGCTCTGTGGGTCTTCACTCTGTCTCCAGGCATGTGGCCAGCCCATCACGACAGTGTTAGGACGCATGCCGCCCAGGCCACTGGACTGGATCATGTGACTGATGCCATCACGGGGCTTCTGAGCCACGATGCACTGCACAAAGCCTTTCACCCGCTCCTTCTCCATCAGGTGCTTCAGTGTCTGAGGAAGAGAAGAGGGATAGAAGGAGGAGTGGAAACACGGAAGCAGAATCCGGTTTCTAATGATGAACCACTCGCAATAATTAAACAACTAACAATTTCTGATAACCACACTTATAACACACAAAAGTTATTAAAAGTTCTTTTACCATGTTCATACATCTACACAAGTATAATATTCCACCATACTGGACAAATGTAAACAAAAAATGTACTTCAAATATGCTGAACAAAAAATGAATAGATGGACAAAAAGAACAGACAGGATAAGACAGACCTGCTCAGCAGCAAGAGACTCTCCATAGCTGTGTAGAAAGTTGCCAGAAAGTACAGTGCCCACAATAGTTAACCCTTTCCCTGCCTTCAACTGAGAGGCAAATGTCAGCAGGCGTGGGGACTTGACATGAGCGTCCTCATCCAGCTTCAACAAGACCAGCAGTTGAGGCCTAAACATATGCAAACACAGAACAAGAGAGAATGAGCAAGAGCAGCAAAAACAGCAATCATTATGCAAAGTCAATGGTTTTCGTTTCAATTATTTACATTTACATTTACATTTATGGCATTTAGCTGACGCTCTTATCCAGAGCGACGTACATCAGTGCTTAAGAAGTCCACAACTGTTTCTTACCTGAAAAACAGCTTAAATCTGAGTCAATTATTTAACCAAGATACTGCAGTCAGAGCATCTATACAACAACTGTCACATAATAATTAGCTGCCTTATATGCGTTTGAGGTATTTCCTAATGAATTCTTAATTCAATATTGGCAGCAAAGGCAAACTCTGCTACTGCAGTACACTAGGTGCAGATATGTGCATCTACTTGCTTGATAGTGTAATGGATAATTAGTGCTTAAAATGTTTTACACTTCTTGACCTTTGTAAAATGTTTTATGCTTCTTGAAAATGCTTCAAGACATTTTATGGTTTGAGACCTTATAACCCCATGCTTATCAATCTAGAGGAGAGCCATAAAAAAAGAAGTCACACTTTCTCTGCAGTGTGAAACTGGTTCTGTTTTTGTAAATCAAATGCCTTTCATTTTCCTCAGGGATACAAACACTTCATATGTAAAGCAGAGCATTTTAAAAGGTGTGATGGAACACACCATGGAAATTCAGTTTTATTGCTTGATTATGTTTTATTCTCCTGTGATGTGCATTGCGTGTTACAATTATTTTAATCATCAAATTACACCCTGAAATCCTAATTATAACATCCATAATATTTTGGACATTTCAGTAACTCGGTCTATTTAGTGGGGAAATTCTCCTCAAAAGGGCCTAAAAGGTGGAGGTCTGTATGTGTGTCTGTGTACCTCCAGTTCTTGGTGTGTGGTGGGCCTTCCTCCAGTCTCAGCAAGGCATATCGAGCTGCACTGAGTGAAAGACCTCTAATGCCATCTCCCCACTCTTTCTCTGCTCTGTAACACACACAAACAAAAATATATAGTCAATCTTTTAAAAAGATACCACAGAATATATTTTTAATGTAACCCATTTTTCATTCGCTTAAATCCCAATCAACACATTCCACAGACACGAACACAGGCAAAGGATCAGGATCTAGGTTCCCATGGTAACATACCCGTGATACTCTATGTACTTATAAATCATGCCGGCGATTGCCATGGCGACGATTGCATAGTACCAGGACGAAATGAACATCAAGGCCAGGCAAATAATCATCCCCAAAAACGAAAGGGTCCTGAGAGAGAAGAAGTGGTCTGGCATGAATATGCACGCAGCATAATTTTTCATAGCTTAAGGTGCAAAAACTAAACTGACACATTAGCGTGTGTGTGTGTGTGTGTGTGTGTGTGTGTGTGTGTGTGTGTGTGTCTTATGTGAATGCATGTGTGTGCATGCCTGTTTACCAGTGGTAGTAGGAGAATCGAGGTCTCCAGTTGGGGGTTCTCAGCAGTGTCTGAAGGGCACAGGCCAGGTTTACAAAGAGGTAACACATCAGAAAAAACCTACAGAGAGAAAGAGGAAAAAATAGGGGGGGCCCCTATGAATCTCTAGCATTCTGTGCTGAATGTACTTCAATACAAAAGTGCAAATAATGAAGTTACATAATACAACATTTCTTAATAGTCACTGCAGTACATTTATTAAACTGATACATGCAAATGGGCCCTTTAACTAATCACCACATTTTAATGGGTGCTCAGAACATCCAAAAGAACATCCAGATGTTCCAGAGAAATATACGTATAATGTACCATCAAGAGTCCTCCAATGCATCTTTTAAACATTGCAAACGATCACATTTACTATATGAAGTAACAATTACAGTTGGTGTCTTGTTCACATTGCACAACACTAATACACACGTACATGGAGAGAATGGGGGCAACCAAGTCCAGGGAGGCAATGAGAATGCCCAGCTCAGCAATGAAGGCGGTTAGCAGTAAAGCCCAGGTAGGTTCTCCATTAGCCTTACCATGACCAAAGACCTACGGCAAGTACAAACAAAAACGATCTACAGAGGGAATGAACACTTAGTAAATATTATTAAAATGAGATCAACTAACACCATCACTATGGTCAAACTGTAAAGAGAAACACTGAATTAGACAGCACACCACATACTTGACTAGCACACTTACTCTCAAGAAGGGAATGATGTTGTCTTTCGCGATGGCCTGCAGGAGTCGCGGGGCACCAGTGAGTGACTGAAGACCAGCGCCGCAAGTTGAGAAAAAAGAACCAAACACGATGACCAAGGGCGAGGGCCATGAGAGTGTGCCTACAACCAGGTTTCCTTTTACAGAGTCTCCAAACCTGCACAGGACATACAAGGAGTGAGTACGAGAAAGAGTGAAAGAAAAAAACATAAAGAAGTGAAAGAAACTAACTTGTCTCGGAGTAGAACTCCTTCCACACAGGCTCCAAACAGCACCACGCTGCTTAAATCTATTACTCCCACTCAGGAAAACATGACAGCAACCGCCAGTAACTGATCCACATACTAATGAAGACATACTGTGAGAGGCATAGAGAATGATGCTTCAGGCTGAAGCCACCTGGGGCCATGGTCAGAGTTTTTTTTCCAGGTAACTACCGGCAGCACACAGCTGCTGTTAGTGCAGTTTTGGATCACTTTATGTTTCTCACCCTAGTGATGTTAAACCTTAGAAGTTACAGTATTTTAAACATGTTTTACTTACTATTATTTATGTAGTTAATCACATTTACCGTTACACTTGAGCATGAATATTATGTGACTGTTGGGAGGATACAGACAATGGAAGTGGTGAGGATGGCTAGAATAGTCCCAATAGGAATAGAGCGCTGAGCATCCTTTAGATCGCCGGACCGGTTAGAGCCTGCCATGATGCCTGCCAAAGAAAAACAGCGAGTGAGAGGAAACAGACATTTAATTTGTGATCGACATCTATCTTGTACGTCCATAAGCTGGCCATAAGCTGGGCAGCTGGAAGCCTAGTGTTTAGGGCGTTCACCCTGCGAATGTAAAGTCCAGGTTTGATTCCCAAGACCCCTAGGCACTGCTGAGGTACCCTGAGCAAGGTACCATCCCCACACACTGCTCCCCGGGCACCGCGTTCCTGGCTGCCCCCTGCTTCACTTGGTGAATGGATTAAATGCAGAAGTTGAATTTTGTGCTGTTCACACTGTGTGCTTTGGTGTGTTCATGTATGACAGAATGATCACTTTCACTTTCATATACAATTAAAAGCTCGAGCCCAGCTGTTTTTGCACACTGTGTGGCCCATTCTCAGTGACACTGATACGGTTTTGGGATTTTAGTGTTACACTGGTATGACAACTGTACTGCTGGGGTTTAAACACATCTCTGCTATGTTGAGAATGGTCCACCACCGAAAATCTACAGAAAAAAGCATCTCTGGTCCAAAACTGGCCACTAATGAAGGGCTAGATGATGGCAAACACAAACTGATCGAACAGGTGTCTCTAACTTCTCAAGCAGCAGGGAGCTATGAAGCACAAGTTTCTCACAAGATGTCCATTGTGTGTATATATCTAACAAGTGTAGCTTTGGAGTGGCATTTCAGAGAAATAGGGAATGCACACCTGTCACAGAAGGGAAGAAGATTCCCACCAGCAACGTGAAGGAGGTGGTGATGTCAGCGAAGACATATGGTTGGCTGTGGTTTGGGTGGGCTGGGCTGGGGGTGGATGGAGGACCTCGCTCCAAGAGGTCGCCCTTGCTAATATATGAACTCCAAATATTCTCTGGAGGGAGAAAATGCAAATCATTTACATAGAAATACACTCTAGGGTTGCCTCCACTAATTATCTTAGTAATTAAGCGATCTAGCAATTAGGCTGATGTTCAATCAAAAACCAAACAATAAAATGGATAATTAAACAATAACAAACATACATAAAGCTGTTCAGACATCAGTACGACAAAATGTTATGTACCTTCATAAGCAATTCAGCAATGAATTGCTGGCAAGTTAAATGATGATGCATTTTATTGGAAAAGAATGGGCATCTTTAGGTCTCAAAGTATCAACCTGCAGAACAGCTTCATGTAGTGCTCAAATGGAGTGGAGTGGTCAAAATTTCACCAAGAATACATTCAAGTTAAATGTATCAAGTTATGTAAATCGGTCAGTAAAATGAAAATGACAAATTGCCCATTTTGAGCAAAATGTTTTGTACTCCTAATACACAGCTATATTCTGCTTATTCTCTACCATGAATTGCTTTATAACGCCACAGTCAAATATCAGTATTTTCTCAGTTAGCTGTAGCCAGAAACATGTCACACCTGTAATAACTCCACTTGCGAGTCCCGGTATCCCCTTGATCTGTGTGACGTTGTTGTGAGTAAAATACTCGTCACAGACTGCGTTTAGTTCTGAAGAATTACAAAAACGTGACCACAACATTGTCGTCTTCAGCGGTGGTGCAACAGGAGTGTCTGTGCCGTTAATGTCTGGGGTACTAAAATTAGCCTCCCCCTGCACAGTCTTGGCACAATGACCATCCCGAAGTTCATGGCGAGAGAGGGTCCGGTTCCCCAGCATACACACCCTGAGGAGAGGCAGTAGACTGATTGTTCGCTAGAGCCCAGGCAACCATTTTACCAACAGTTTATCAGCAGTGTAACATTTACTTTGTTTACCTTATTTGTTCATTGAGAAATGTAAAGTGTGACACAAACGTTTTCATAAATGGAAGAATGAAAGCTTATGGAGCAAACTAACTACGTTCTATAACGTTCATTTATTTAATGCTATAATTAGTTGAAAATCTGGACGTTCAGTCGACCAAGAAAGTTCTTAGCAGGAGACAACCCTTTAAAGCGCATTTATAAACACAGACAAACTACTTGCAACAGCATCTACTAACTATTAAGGCTTTGTATGGCAAAGGCGCACAAATGATGCAATCTGTCAGTCACAGCTATCTCTTCTCAGAACTACCTAGAATCAAACTCACGGAAAAGAAGGCGGACTGAAGGCGGACACCAGAGCTCCAGTGTAGATGGAGAGGATCGAGACGATGACACAAGCCAGAAAGACAGACGCCAACTTGTTTACGTATTTGACACCCACAAAGACCAGAAGTGACATCAGCAGCAAGAAAATGGAGCCATAGACACGCATGTTGTTCAACATTGCGGCTGCCTCGCCCTCAGGTTGATGGGAAACAAAGATTGCAGCTCTTTGAGGAGCTACGTACATCTGAGTAAAGATAAAAAAAAGGACAACAGACATGGTGAGATCAGGAAGAGGTGGAAGTCACCTAATCAAATAAAACAAAGAACATTTTTTATTCAACGTATACATCTTTCATAGAAACTGTTGTGAGACTGAACAAACTTTATATATTGTTAACAAAAACCTCATTTAGCCTAATGAGAAGTAGCACATGACTTTCTCAAACTACTTTGTCAAATTGGGACAGTTGATGGTCTGTTGGTTAGGCAGCTCCCCCAGAAGGTGACCAGAAGGTTCTGGTTTCAAATCCCAGGACTTCCAGTGGCACCAGAACGTTAGTTTACCATTAGTTTCACATTGTGTTATTGCTGGCAGCGAGGAAATGTTTTGCTTCCAACAAAAAAGGACCCTCTTTATGAATTTTGAAAACGATCCAATTGTAGATTCTTGTTGTGGCTGCAATAATTAGCTTAAAACTGTATGAAGATTTCTTTTAATTTAATTTTCATTAGGCCATTGTTCCTTCAAGCTTGTCAAACCCAGCAACAGTAGTTATAAAAGAGCATACAGTGCCTGACAACTTGTCACTTAACCAAGTTGTAGGAACAACAAATAATAATAACTTGTAGTTAATCAGCTGGAATCAGAAATGGCTTATAATAAAGGCAAATACCTCTAGATTATGCTTAATCTAGTGCATATGCATAATTCATTGAGTTGTAACATTTAATTAGGACATATACAAAAAATAATATACAAAAATAATGTAGAAATTATACATATACTTTATTTAGAATGCTACAAACATGCAACAATAACATCAGAACATAAAGCCATTTCTGATTCCAACTGATTAACTACAAGTTATTATTTGTTGTTGCTACAACTTGGTTAAGTGACAAGCCTTTTGTCAGGCACTGTATATGAACAGGTCAATTGTTAGTGCATGAAATACAATTGATCAACTGATCAACTGTTGTGTGTGGGAAACTGTAATAGGTGATAGCAGAGAAGCATAAAGTACATTATAAAATTGATGTGATCAATACTGATGTAATTATCAATTAAACTCATGATTCAGAAACAATATATGAAAGTTATCATGATTTTACAGGAAGTGAAAGATGATGTTTAATGATGAAGGATGTGAGGAAGGCTCTCGCACCAACAGGATTTCGATGGCTCCAAGGATGTACATAGACCCAGCGAAGGTGGTGCCCAGATAAAAACACAAACCGACCGCACCACCAAACTCTGGGCCCAACGAACGCGAGATCATAAAATACGAGCCCCCGGCTACAGAAGACAGAGATGAGGAGAGAGAGAGAAAGAGTATTATTGTCTCTAGGTTAGACTTCTACAACACTACAAATGCATTCTGTCAAAGAAAAAGTTAGAAAAGAGCATGTTAGGAAGATGTTGAACACTTTGAGGCTGCTTGCACATTGCATTAACAGGCATTTTGCAATTGAATCATATCTGGTTTCCTTCACACTCCTCACAAAAATGCTTCCCCAGTGACAAGGGGAGATATCACTTTACTTTTGCTTATTGCTTTAGCTGCATCAGCATTCAGCGGATACAGAAATTAAATAGCATTAACACTTGTATTGAAGGTCAATGATCCATCTTTTTCTATTAAACTGGATTGCTTGAGCGATCCGAGCACAATCCCATCACAGTGTGTCCCAAGTGTGCTTAGACCTGGGTTTTCAAGCACCAACTGAAATCCAAAAAAACAATATCTAAAACAAAATGTTGATCTGAGGTGTAAGCAGTCTCTTACTAACTCCAAACAGCAGATTTTGAGAAGAAAAATGACTTTGCAGCTACAATAGAGAGGCCTCTTTCACTCAGTTTTACAGTGAAATTCTGACTCAAATGCACAAGCAATATTAATGATCTCTTAGAACAGAAAGGATTTATGGACACTGCATTCTCACTATATGTCTCTTTAGTATAACAATTCTAATCAATTAAGATTGCTTAGGAAATGCATCATCAATAAGGCTACATTCACATTACCAGGCAGAAGTAGTGTTAGACGTGAACAAACGCATTTAATATCGCAATATTTTCTGAATACATCTCAGTATAAGATGATATTTATGTCTTAATTAATTAAGTTACTGAGTTTAAGAGACACTTAAGAGAACACTGGCCAGTTTTCTTCTTTTAAAAACAAAGGACATTCCATATGAACCAAAAGGACAATGAATATTTACTTAATTTTTGTTTTTTGAAATGTTATTTCAAAACAACCTGGAGCACGCTTGTGTGTGTGTAGCTTTCAGGTTCTAGATATTTTGTGTAAAATGAACAATATAAAATTAAAAAACTAAAAATAACCTGATGGCAAGACACTGCTTGACACTGTTGATTAAGTGTATGTATGTGGGTTGTTTCAAACACAATAAATGAGCAATAACTCTTCTAATGTGAACGCATCCTTATAATGGACTATTTACATGGAATACACAAATGTGACTGAAGGAACAGTTTACAAAGTAATGGAATGGAATGAATACATTAAGTGTCATCTTTAATACCCTAACCCTAACTCTTGTAAACGTCATTTATATATATGACAGACTAAAAGACCTTGATCTCAAGTCAACAAACTTACTTTAGGACTATAGGTTGACATGGGCCTTTTTAATATTTAAGAATTTAACAACTGTAATTGCTACAACTAAAACCCTTTACAGCCTGAACTGAGTTGTAATTTCAAAGGATGGATGGAGAAAGAAAAAAGAGAACTATGAGAAATACCTGGTACCACTCCATTAGTGGCAATAGCGCTCATTGAGATAGCAGTCAACATGGTCTGTTAGAGAGAAAGAAAGAGGGGCCTAATGAGTTAATAAATGACTTTTGCTCTTTCCCATGGACACAGTGGTGTATATACAATGACTGTTGCCAAGAACTGCTACTAATGTCCTTTGCTACTAAACTAAATAACAATTAAGAGCATTTGTGTTTGTAAATGAATGTTCAAAACAAAACACTGATGTTAAGTGTTATTAAGAACTGAACATCTCATGCCACTAATAGAATGAAATCTTTGTGTGTGTGTGTGTGTGTGTGTGTGTGTGTGTGTGTGTGTGTGTGTGTGTGTGTGTGTGTGTGTGTGTGT
>JBBPDE010000083.1:83763-97191 GCA_037974605.1 Nannopetersius ansorgii | reverse complement strand
GTTGTGTACTGCTTGACCGGACAGCAGGTATTTTGCCTCTTAACCTTGCTTCTTATAGAGACCACTGTACTTAATGAGGTCCCAGAGTAGGCACAGTTACACCCACATGTCTTTCCATCACAGGATTCACATGACTTCAACTCTGAATGAACTTCAGAATGCCGTTGTATCTTATTGGTCCTGGTATTTTAGTGAGGCACAGAGACGGACAGAAAACGAGAAAGAGAGAGAGAGAGACAGAGAGAGAGAAAGAGTTTTTTTTTTTCTGGGCCATGGCCCACCCAGCCACAGTGAACATGGAGCAAGCGAACAATGGCTTGGCCAAGCTGGCTACAGGGAGGATTACTGTGCATAATGGAGCCGGTCCAGGAATAATGCCGGCCTAGGACAAGCAACAGGAAGCAGCGTTGGACTCAGCAGTGATGAGATCGGCTCCTAGACAAACCCGGTCCTGACCTTACTTCACATACTGGCCACTTCAGCACATTGCAGCACAGCTTTCTGGCCCCGGGGGCTCTGAATACACCTGGGGCCTGCAGAGAGAGGCGAGCACCATGGCAATAATAATGTGCCTCGAAACAAGGTTTTCTGCTTTTCCCCCCCCAGTCTATTTATTTTAACTTGAGAACAAACACACAAAGACCCAAATTCGTTGGCTGATAAGAATGCCTGCCCTCAACATCCCAATACTGGCGGAAATCAATAAAAGTTATTTGCTCTAATTTGTTAGAACTATTACAACCCAAGTCATAATCCAACGTCCGCTGCAAGGGAAAAGCTGTTCCTGAGGATTTTGTGCTTTCATGCATAAACAAATCCAGTCCAGTCACCACCTACTCACTTCTCTCACAGGGATACAACTGGCTGATCGGGTAAATCTGAAAACAAAACGTCGCCGCGGTTAAAATTACAAAAACATATGAAATAATAATCCAAACGTGACCTTTGGCATAAGGATAAGAAAAGCACAAATGAAAAATAAGAAGAACGAGTTCGTTAATAGGAGCATCCCAAAGGCACGATAACATTTTGTTTGAATTTAAGATAACATACTCGAGGACCGACCATCATGTTTGGCAATTTGCAGTGACACAATAAAAAAAAAAAAGAGGAAAAATAACAAGCCTAAGTTTGTATTCCTTCTAGAGTTCTTGTTTCGACTCCTCCTTTCCTTTTGAGAGGGCTAAACCAGCCGTTCATAATAACAGGTAGGGTCCTTAGGGGAGGTGAAGGTAAAAGTTGGGTGTGCAGGCCCTGAGGGAAAGTGCGACTGTCAGTTCTGAGTAATGACATGTTTAGCTTGTATGGTTCTCTCTGGATGTGGTATGCAAGTGCAGATTAGCATGAGTCAAAAGCCCTTGTCTTTCTCTCTCTGAAAAGTTTCTGTGGCTTAAATGATTTTCATTGGCACTCCACACTGCAGTATGGGTGATGTAGTTAAACCGTTGCTGAGTAAGCACCGAGCATAACCTCGCTGAAGCAGTCGGGCCCTGTAGTCAACCCTAACATGGCTTTGACATTTAGCAGGACAAGCTGAGTGTTTATATGTCGCTTTCCCCAAAATGTGCTTCACCTTCTAACCAAAGGTCAACATATGTGCGCCGGCTTATTTGACAGCTCTTGTTGATTTACTTACTCTGGCATGCATTCAGTGACACAATAAACAGGTACTAATTAGAGCTGTGTACTTACTTGATAAAAAAATGAAATAAACTTTGCAAAGGTAACAATTTGCATGATAATAATTAACGATAAGAAATGTTCTGAAGAAAGCACCCATTGACGTGTACATGGAGAGCTTATCTTTCTCTTTGAGCTTTCTAGTTCATTTATTTTCCAGTGAAATATTTGGGAATCTTACGCAAGCTGTGCAATGATGTGTTAGAAAACCAGTTTGCAACAGCTTCATTTTAAACTAGATAGCATTTCCGTGAGAAACTGCAAAGTGTGATTGTGTGGTTGCTATAAAACCAGTTTGAAGAAACCCAAACTGTAGGAGAAAAGAGGTTCCAAATTCCAGCGACGTATGTTCATAACAATAATAACAATAATGATGATAATGACAATGATGATGATGATAATAATAATAATAATAATAATAATAATAATAATAATAATAATAATAATAAAACTTAAGAACAACTTCCACAATCACACCAATAATAATCAGTATATTTCTCAGCTGTGATCGACAACGATGTCAGGGATAATAACAGCGACTGCAGTGTGTGATGGAGAATGTTATCAAGGGAAAGGTTCTCCCTCTTGTTCATGGATGAGAGAGCAGAGCGAGGCTTTTCTCAAAAGCCTACTCTTATCTACTAGCACTGCTTCTGGCAGGGATCTCTCAAGAAGCATGGACCTCCATCTCACTACTCGTTCTCTGTGGTAACTGTTAGAAGTGTAATAATGCATTAATTTCACATTGCTTAAATTCATAACACTAGGTTCATGAATTGATACAATATTGTACACAAAATTTGAAAGAATACAGACGCAGGCAGTGAGGGAGGAGGTGTGGAATGCTTGTGTAGGTTCAGTTATCACTACATCTGTCACTACATCTGTTACCACATCTGTTATCTTGCCTAACAGGAACAAGGTGATCTCAATTGAGATCAGCTGTAATACTGAAAAACACATTAAAAGTATATTTGGAAGGTGGAAAGAGTGTTTATTTTTTTCCTCAATTGGGGTATAGCGTTTGGCTGTTATTGTAGAGCTAATATTACTGCTTGGAACCTTTATTGCAGTCCAATAACTACCATTTTTCTACATTTTCATCATGTCTACAATTAAATCTACAAGGCTAAAGCTTCCCAAATATACTGTGAGAATAGTATGCATCAATGCAAAGGGCATGCCATTTTTTGCACTTTGCAACCCCAAAGACCTCTTATAAAAATGAACATATATCTTTTGTGCAGCTGTCTAATGTAAAGTGGAGAGCTGAAGTCTCCAGATTTCCATCCCCTCTACAGTCACACCATCTTTCCTCATACTTCAACCAATTGCTGCGACCAGTAATCCTACTTATATTTAGTCTGGGCAAATTTGCTGCAAGTTGTGCAATGGTCTAGTTCCGTGTGCTGAATACACTCTTGAGTCTCATAGCTACCAATTAATGCCGCTTACTTTTGTAGAATTTGAGGCCACTACCAAAGACAGAGAACAAATCCATGATAAGAAAGTTTGTGCATGAAAATATGGACTGTGTCCTTGTCTTTCAACTTAATACTAGAGATCGTCTCTTTCTTTGTCTCTGTTTCTCTACAGAACATGTGGAATGGTCGGCAGACCCTTTTAGCGAGAACAAATAGGTATGGGAGGGGTGAAACGAGGGAAGAATGTGAACTAGTTAATCAATAGCAGATGAGCGTCATTCTTTCAAATGAAATAACTGAATCCAAAATGTTAAAATGAGTTGCCAAATATATTATTAGACCTGTGCAGCCTGCCCGAACTCAAAAACAGTATATAAACATTCTTTCAAATAGTGAATAAACTCTGATTGTGATCCATCATGTTGAAAAAAATGGCATTGCATTAGATGTCATGATTCACGTCTATGAAACCGACTTTGAGATCGTAGCAAACAGCAAGCAGCTCCACACTTGGTACATAATGAGCTTTTCACTCAGCCAGCGAAAGCAATGGATTGACTGATGGGAATCTAACTATGCTCAAGGTTGTTGTTGACATTTTTCGTTTTCCATTACAGGTTTCCTTTCTTTTATCATGCGTTTTAGTCTTATCGATAAAGGTGCGAGCCAGAGACAGCTTCCCACGCTCAGTTACACGGTGCCAAGCACACGCTGTCTCTGGCCATTCAGTGGAGCAGGCCTAGCCATTTATGGCAACAGGGCTGCATTTTTGACTATCGTGTCCTCGGAGCAAATCTCGAGGGAAAGAAGAGAGTGTTGTCTGGCAGCTCAGATGAAGTGTGTTTAGTGCTGCTGTGAAGGCCTGGACAGACAGAGCCGGAGTAGATCACAGATAATAGGAGAAACACAGGGCTATTTCGGGTGCTGTCGCTAGCTGGGACAAGGGGAGGGAAGTAGTTGGTTGAGGTGGGTGGGTGGGTGGGTGGGGAGGGCTGATGGGGGTTTGGCTGAGAGAGTTCAAAGACAACACAGAGGTCAGTGGCGAGCATGGGAAAAATGAACCTGGCTGCAGAAGGCATCCAGAGCTGATAACTAGATTGTGAGTTATGGAGTGAGCTAGCATTTGCAGGCATTTTTGAATTGTGCCGCATTGGCTTAAAATATCTTTGTAAAAAAAAAAAAAGCAGACTCTGATCTTCTATTTTTGTTTCATTTTTCCTGTTTCTTGGTGCAAAATCTCATCACCACATAGTTTAAATTCACAGGATTTTCTGCAGAAATACGCTGTGCTTTGCAAACAACTTTGAAACCTCTGCAATAGTGTCTAAGTCATAAACGCTATGAATGCTCTCTACCTGTACTGGGCAATTTGGTCTGGTGCCAGCCTATGTGTAATGATATAATGATATAATTATTTAATAATATGGTTATTGGTAGTTTTAGGTTATGGTGGGGCTGTGATCATGGAAATTGCTCATCACTGTCCATCAGCCTTAAGTTCTAACTAGCAGTACTCAGAGCTGAACGATTCATTGCTTTTATATTGAAATCACAAACTTAGAGTTAAAAACATGCAGTCTAAAATATGCACAGAACAGGCATCTATGCCAGGCACTTATGCAAGGCACATGAATCTAAACACTAGAGTGTCTTAATCTGAAGTATCTGCACAGATCAAACCAAGATGAAGTGTCTTAACAAACATCTGATCAGATGTGTGGACTGGTCTGGCTAGCTGCATCCTGGCCTCTGCCCTATTGAAAGCAGAACCTGGTAAAACGTGTAATCTCTGCCATGTCTTTGCTGTGTATTTATCAGTGTTTGTCCCAGTTTAGTAATGACAGCCAACTGACATTAGACCAATCCCCATTCGCAAGTTTAAGAAGTGCTTATGTTTACATTAGTTCAGAATCAAACATGTTTAAACACACATACAAACAAAGAGTTTACCGCATGGCTTTGTTGAGGCAGGGTTATATAGATTCATGACGGGCATGTTCAAAGCTTTGGGCTCGCATGCGAATCTTTGGCAGGAATCCATGGAGTGAGGCAAAGACCAGCAGAAGTGAGATGTGAGAGGTGAAGGCGGGTTGAAATCGGTGAACTTTAAGTGCATTCCATTGACTGACTGAAGAGATAATGAATACACACACATACATACACATGCGTTAGGCCTGTTTAAAATTATTTTTAGATAATCCGAGTAATGTTTTGTGGTTTTAATTCATTATTTTTTAATAATGAATCCATCATTACTATCTTTTTTAACAAGCTTCACTAAATAATAACAAGCGGATCAGATAATAATCCACTTATTAAATCTGGATTTAATACTTATTCCAGCTCTGCGTAAACGTTACTCGGTAAAGAAGAAAAATAAGCAAACTGAATATTATTGTGATTCGGCTATTTTTTAACTGCTCATAGCCCCCCATATGGAGAATCTTCAGTTTATCATTCACATTTTCGATGTGGATTAATCACAAATGTACATTCTGAGTCATTATTTTTAACCGTGCAATTTATTTGAATCAATTTATAATATTTAAAGGCTGCCATGCTAGTTTTATTCCAAGTATTTAAAAGGTTATGCATGGATTTGACATTTGTCCAGTTTGCTCAGTTAAGTCCACTTTAATTTCTTGGCTTTTATAAGTCAACTAACAGTCAAAATAACCAAAAGAACTCTTTAGTGCTAATATGTATTACAAATCAGAAATGGTAACTGTACTTATGTGAAGGGTATGAGTGAGGCTGTCAGTCGTTTGTTGATAGTGAGGACCGTTTTCATGCTGGAAATTCCGTGGAGTTGTGCAGAGAGGACAGAGGGTGCGAAAGTGACAAGTAGGTGATGCGAGGAGGTGCTTCAGCTGCGCAAGAGGAGATAATGGCATTCACACACACATACGCTTTCTCTCCCATACCCGCTATCTTCCTCTGGTCTCTTCTCTCACTCACTCAGTCACTGAAGGCAGATTTTTAAAAACTGAAGATCTGTCAACAAAATTCTATGGTCATGACCTAAAATTAGTGGGTGTAGAACTAGAGATTGCACCACTACCACTTACTGGAAACAGGCCAATATCTACAGAAAATGTTGTGTCAGATGTAGAAAGGAAAAAAATTATCAGATCCATCTGATCCATGCTTCGCTTAACATTGTTGGCATTATTCACCCATTGGTCAATACTCAAGATTTCAACATGGGTGTGAGAAATATATATGAACAAAAGTATTGGGACACACCTGTTCTTCAGGGTTTGGGCTAGACCCCTAACAGTCTTAATGCTTCAGCAGACCAAGACATTTTGGATAACGCAATGCTTCCAACTTTGTGGATACAGTTTGGGGAAGAACCTTTTCTATTCTAGCAGGACTGTGTCCCAGTGCACAAAGCGAGCTCCATAAAGACATGGCTCAGTGTGGAAGAACTTCACTGGCCCACCCTGATCTCAACTCCATCCAACACCTTTGGGATGAACTGCAATGGCGATTACGAGCCAGGCCTCCTCATCCAATATCAGTGTCTGTGCTCATAGATACTCATTATGGTTCAACTCCAAATAAAAGTCTATGGGTTTGAATGCAATATTTTGAAAGTTACTGTTGGTATAATGCTCAGGCTTCCCAATGTTTTTGTCCATATAGTGTATCATGGCATCTAAATTCCAAACACTAATTGTGCCATTAGTCCTTGTCTGACAGTTTTGAGTGTTTTTAATGAATTACAGGGAAAAGTTCTTGGACCAAAATGTCAGAAGGTGATCACTGAAATTTGCACACAAACAATAAACAGGTGTCAGTAGAGACGGGGTAGCATTTTTGTGCCAAGAGCTTGTATTTGTTTTCAGGATTCCAGTTTTTGGCTAAATAACGCCAGAAGGTGATAACTAGATATCTGCACAGGTCTGAAATTGATATCCATCCCTGACTCATACCCGCGGCTTTGAGACCCGACATGACCCGTCCTGACTCTTGCTGCTACGTTTGAAACCTGAACCTGACTTAAAACTGTTCCTGTTGCACACACAGGTAGATTATCACAGAAGACAAGTTTGAGAGCTTCACTGAGAGTTTGAGTTGAATGAATAAAAATGTCCTGCTTTTACACATCTGTATCACACTCACAGTGTCTTTTAGCAATGTGTTTTTGTGGAATCTTCAATTGTGCCTGACAGAGAACCGCATCCACTTTTCAACAGCCTCTCTTGTTTCTCATATTGCTCCACTTAATAAACAAAGGGGAAAGTTTCACTGTGACCTTTCCACCAACTAAACCCACGAGGGGCACATTCACCCACTTCTCAAACTCTTGAGCTATTCCTAATGCAGTTAATGTTATGATAAAGAGGTCAAATAAGAAGACAGAATTCACTCAGCCTGGTGATGTACACTATATGGACAAAAGTATTGGAAGAATAATACCAACATGGACTTTAATGAAATTGCATTAAAATACATAGACTTTGCAAAAAGGATAGCTTCCACTCTTCTTGGAAGGATTTCCACTAGATTTTGGAGTCTCTGTGAGAATTTGTGTCCATTCATTCTGTAGAGTCTCGGTTCCAGTTCATCTCAAAGGTGTTAGATGGGGTTCTGTGTGGAACAGTCAAGTTCTTCTACACCGAACTCATCCACCCATGTCTTTATGGAGCTCGCTTTGTGCACTGGGACACAGTCATGCTGGAATAGAAAAGGTTCTTCCTCAAACTGTGTCCACAAACTGTGTCAGATGTATGGTGCTGCCCAAAATGTCTTGGTATGCTGGAAGTAAGGGGCCTAGCCCAAACCCTGAAGAAAAGTATTGTCCCAATACTTTTGTCCATATAGTCTATGTGAAAAATCAGGCTGAAACCAACACAAACCCAATGTGTTGTCAGGCACCATGAGGCTCAGGTAGCAGGCCTGTAGCGCTGATGGACGATCCGAGCAGAATGTCATCATCCTCTTGTATAATCTGACTTGCAGCACATTTGGATGTAACAGATATTGCACACACCTGAAAACCATTAGGGGATAATAAGCCACGCTAATGCAAACACAAAAATGCAAGTCACACTGGTGTATGTAAACTTTTGACCTATTCATTTGGTTAGTTCATTAATAGTACCGTGAATAAAACTTAGATATTATTTATAAACGGAAGCTGAATGGATTCCTCTCAGGTGGATGTAAACCTTTTGGAACGACTGTATTGCACATATGTACGACATGATTGTAATCTCATGCAGTGTGACTTACAATTAATCTATACGACCACTGTTATCACATAGTATACGCCAGACTTTACAAGCAGTTTCTTATCCAACTCTCTCACTCTTTCTCTTTCTTCTGTTCTCAGGCAGTAGCTCTGCTTCTCTCTCTCTCTCTCTCTCTCTCTCTCTCTCTCTCTCTCTCTCTCTCTCTCTCTCTCTCGTTGTTGTTACCTGATACCGGTGAGAGCCATGATGACCTTAAGTCAGACAAAGCGTTTCAGAAGTGCTGAAATGTAGCCAGGCCCTCCAGAGATTTCATTCTGCATGAGAGTCGTTCTAAAAGCAGATACCCCCGCCCTCCCCTCCAACCACATCACCTTTACCCGCCCAACTCTCAGATCCCTGTTCCACATTCTTTTCCACTGGGAAAAAGAAGAACGCGCTGCACACACAAAAGACCTCAAAGGCAGATTGAATTGACATAGATCTTCTAAAACACTTAACCCTATCTTATCTAATGTAGAGATACATTTAGAAACTCTTAGATACCTTTAGAAAATCTGTCTCCGGAGTAATCGGGTAGTAGTACGGTAAATCTGCGTGCGGAATCGGATCAGACTGTGAGAGCAGGAGCACACACATTCCGTAAGGCTTATTACTGATTCATTTCCTTACACCATTAATAAGTGATCATGTTCACAGATTCACAATGACATTATTCAACACAAAATAAAAGTGCGTTTCTGTAATGATTTATTAAATGGTGCTCTACGATGAGCAATCAAGCCATTATTGGAGAAAATGAGATAGAAAAGTTGAAATTTGCTGCTTTTTTGCCCTGGCATTAAAGGTTAATGTGAAATCGGTGTATATTTGGTGTTCTTATGATGCACATTTACTACGCTATGCATTTTAGCACAGCGTAATAAACGTGCAGCATAAGAGTACCAAAGTTACTGACGCAGCAGTAAGCAATAAGTGAGACCCTATCATTTCCGTGGCCTGATGTTTCTGAACAGACCAAAAAATTCCTTCTTAGTAGCACAATAGAATAAAATGTAGTTATTAGTCTGCATTTCAGGGTTCTACCATTATAATAAGCATTTACTGTCATGGCATGTTGCTATGGGCAATTTCCTGTGTGGAGTAGTTTGAACATGAAAGCAATTTTGTTTTGTTTTTTTTTAAAAAAAACATCATTATCAGGTTTTAGTCCTGCTAAGGGAAAATAGAAAGTGGTTTCTTGACAACTCTTATAAATGGACTCTTGGTTATACGGTTCAAGGAAAAATTTTAACTAGGCACTAAGGCTTTCACTATCATTTGAATGAGTAATCGAGGTAATTAGAGCTTAGGGAGTGTTTTGGTGATTAATCATTGTTAACTTGTTTCTAACAGCAAATCTATAGTTTTACTTCAGGGATCCTGCTGGTGTGGGTTTCCCCTCTTAGGCTCAATCTGCTCAACAGCCTTTATACAGACCTTTACAGGCCATGTTTATAACCCAAATTGCAGTATTTTTATATTATACTGTTGTGTTGTATATTTTCTATTGGTTTTGCTGCTCTTATTTCTTTTGTTCTGTCCACTAAATGGATTCATTTTATTCCATTTATTTAATGAATAGTTTTACTTGAGTAATTGTGACCGCGCTATATATAAAACCATTATATAAGGTTCTTTCGTCTAAAAATAGATCTTCCAAGAATAATCTGCTGAAAGACTCTTTAAAAACCAAAAGTCGTATTCTGGTGAGATTTCAAAGAACCCTCGTAACTTTCTTCCAAAGCCGTCCAGATAAAGTGCAGTGCACACCCACCGATTAGCTAACATTACCAGGTATTTACAGATCTTTCCTGAAGGATCAGACGCTTCAACAGAGCAAAAGTTATCCAGCTTACAACCCAGAGGTCGTGCTTTTCCTCAACAATAACCCTCGTGTAACTGAGCTTAGAGCAAGTGCTGGTGCTCTGCCAGTGTTTATTTTCACAACCCGGCGTACGGACTTCAGGAACACATGAGTGAGGCCTTCAAGTCAGCTTACAACGTCCAGCTATTAAAATCATTATGAGGTTTAATTGCTTAGCCGACCGCCTAGATTATGTTTTCAGGTAATCTAGAAAAGCAAGCGGACCTCTCAGAATACTCAAACCGCCCGAAAGATGTTGTTAGAGCATGTCAAAGGTGATATAAGCTACAACACGTTTCACCTGCATGTGTGTTGATAGCACTTTGAGTCAGCACCAACTGCTAATGGAAGTGTGCGGGCGACACAGAGTGAATCACACGTGAACCAGCTAAACGTGTGTGTATATGTGTGTGTGTGTGTGTGTGTGTGTGTGTGTGTGTGTGTGTGTGTGTGTGAGAGAGAGAGAGAGAGAGAGAGAGAGAGAGAGAGAGAAAGAGAGAGAAAGAGAGAGAAAGAGAGAGGGAGAGAGTTCAAACAAGGTGAGACAGATTTTTTTTTGTAGAAAAATACACAAAAATAAAGGTGATGCCAGCTTTGGTTTCCTCAAAGAACTTCACGGTTGATGTGTTTGGAAGGAAAGAAAACCTCCTGTATGGAACTTTTTTGTTGATTTGTTTTAGTTGGTTCTTCTATGTTGGCATTCTAAAGAAGACTTGTTGACCCTTCAGTTTTCCCCAGCAGCTTCCAGCTGACATGCAGTTGAAATTATTCAGTGACCTTGTTGACCTGGTCATCCACTATTGTGGGCACTGGTGCTTTACAGGGATTAGGTGTCATCCATGGGGTGACAGTTTGACTGGGACGGGCCCATTTCAGACGACTTCCTGCTGTGTGTGGGGGGTGTCTGCTGAGTTTGACTGTGTTCTAATCTTCATTATGGGGCAAACTGCATTCAAAACATATAAGGGTAACAATGATTGTTGCTCAGTTGACTGCACAATCACAGTCAAGTAAGAATATTAGGCTTTTGTAGTATGGTGGTCCTATAGAATAGCGACCTCTGCTATAGAATATTTATATTTTTGTGCCTTGATTTTACCTCACAGTATACAGATTTGTAATGTTTTTTGACATATCTTCGTTTTGGTTTCACTGCTGACCAGCATCTTATTTTATCTTCTACAGAGATCCTACACATTGATAGTGGAGGCCTTGGACTTCAATAATGATACAGCTGGTGAAAGTAAGTTATTTGTTTATTTATTAATTGCCAGAGATTCTCTGTTCACTTTTGTGTTTTTCTTTTGACTTTCTAGCCATTCATGCACTTGCACAGTTCAGTTCCGTCCTTTTTTGTTCTGTGTTTTTTGTTCCCTGGTAAAACTTAAGTTAAAGAAGTAACTCCATTATAAATATTAAAACTATCAAAATGTTCTTAAAGATTTTCCTAATCCTACTGATCATTACCTGAAGTCAGATTTGGAAGAAATTCCTACACAGCAGTTCAGATGATGCTAAAAGCATTTCCAGTGAAGGGTGTTGCTGACTGTGGTGAGCAATAACTGTATGTATGAGCTTTTGTTTTCTGGTAGAAGTCAGATTTTGAATCTATGGGGATAACAGATTATAGATGTATAGAAGTTATGTTCTCCTGAGGCTGACCTCTTCTGTCTTTTGACAAGGCTCTCTTTCTTTATTTTGTTCTCAGTGTTTAGTATTGCATCTTCATGAATTATTTTCATATTTTCTGGTCAGGAACCCTAATGTTGTTCATGTATAATTTCTTTATTATCCAGTGGTGATTAGGATGGGTCCTTCTTTAGTTTTAGTTACTGTCAAGGGTTCTCCCTCTTGTTTGACTCCTTTAAATCTGACAACAGTGTTATGTCATATGCACACCCTTAATCAGTGCATACAATCAGAGCTTTGTCTGAGCCACAGAAAGTGCTGGATACATAGAGGAAATATTTCCTCAGAGCATAATACGCATTGGCAAATGATTTAACTCTCGTTTAATCAGAGTAGCATTGATCAAAAAGGTAGTTTATGAAAGTGACTGAATGAAAATCTGAATTTTCTAGACGTGTCATATTTTTCCATATCAAAATAAATGAACTTTGCTGAGAACGTAGATAGTTCTTATGTTTAATGTAGAAATAGCTACTCGTGGTTAATTGGATAAAGTACAGTGCAGTATAAGCTTTGAAAAAAATATGAATAATACATATGAATTTATTACAGTTTTTCTATTTTCTTTAAAGCGGTGCCACTGTTTTATTTTGTCTGTGCCAGCATATGAAACATTTTTACATTACATCACATTAACTTCATTCCAAGCGACAGTTTTTGAAAAGGACAGTAAGAACTCTGGCCTCGTAAGAGTTAAAGCCAGAAACTGCAGCTTAGTTTTTCCAGCCCCCCTCCTCTCTTAGCCCACCGGCCATTAAACTAAGTGTGCTGACAGGTGCGACTGGACACGGAAGAGGAAAAGGGGAAATAGTGTGTGTGTGCCTGGTGAGGGGCTTACAGAAAGGGCGTGAGGTGAAGTGCCCTCATGCTTATGAAAATGTTTTTAAATGCAGCTGATGAGCAATGGCAGGTGTTTCGAGTCAGGGTGACATAGCCTCATTGTCACTGCTGCATAGCTTTAGCACAGGGTTCATTTGTTCGCCATGACCTCTTTCAGCTCCTACCTCCACACTGAACAAAAGTTTGTAGAAGCAATCCTGTTCACAGGGTTTTCCAGTTCAGAGTTGTGGCTGCATGTGAGTTCAGTGTTGAAAGCTGATAGTTGAATGTTTTATGCATGGATGTACCGGATGGACACGCTATCCAGTCTGTGCCTCATGGGGATTTTCCTCCAGCACCAAAATCTAATCCAACATCATGCTGTAAAACAGAAGTCTCACACGAATGGCCGTCCTAGAATGGCACAGTCATCCGTGAGTCAATGGCTCTTTTTGGTCGCTGCAGTGTAACAACCCTGCTTGGCTGACTGTGACAATTTAGTGGTCATGACTAGCTTGACTTAATAAAAAACATACGCATTTGATGTTTAAGGCTCCCTGATGCTTATAAAGATAAATATTTACATGAAGATGGTAGTTAAAAATGACAATTTTTGGATAAACATAATGCCCAGGCACCAGACAAAATTTACACCATATGACCACTTTGTAGCTACACTTGACCACTCGTACTCTGTCCTGTGTTTACAAAG
>JBBPDE010000083.1:52181-63311 GCA_037974605.1 Nannopetersius ansorgii | reverse complement strand
TAATGTAACTGCTTTCTACAATACCGATTAACCCTCAACATCAGCTGCTAAATCGGTTGAGCCCCAATCATTTTAAGATGCAAAGTAGGCTTGTTAATAACAGTCCTTATGCACACAAACACACACACATACACACACACAGGCTTTGACATGTTCCCTGCTGCAATCTCTCTTACACTAACACAGATGGAAAAAAAAGAAAAAGTCATTCTTTCTCTCTTTCTCTTTCAGATACCAACGACTGCAGCCCACACCCATGGTAAGTCCGGGCAAATCGTTTTTGTGCACACAGCCCGCTCCTGTAAACAAGCCTGTACAGCTGTGCAGAACTTTCTCACACTCTGCAGGCAATGTGCTGGGAAATAGGCACGCCCTTTTCTTGCTGTCATTCCAAAGGTGCACTCAGCTCCACTGTCTATCGCGCGCACCCTGCTCGACTTTCCGCTTCGACTGATCGAGAGATCGTTTGAGTTCAGTTCAACATGAGGGTGGGTAGGGGTAGGGGGAATAAAAAAAAAGTAAGAAAAATAGCTCATGGCGCTTTGGGCATCGCCTCTTGAGGGGGATTTCCACTGTAAAGTATTGAATTCAGCATAAGAATGACTCATGCCTTTATTGGTAAAAGCTTTGTTTAAACGTCTCCCTGAACTGAAATGTATTACGGGGAAAGAGGAGGGGGGAGTTTTGGCATTGTGGTCGTCATTGTCTTTCTCCATTTCTTTGTTGCTCTCTCTCTTCAGCTACAACAGCGGGACGTGTGTGGACGGAGAGAACTGGTACCGCTGCGAGTGCGCCCCAGGCTTCGCGGGTCCTGACTGTCGCATAAGTGAGTGCGAGTCCTTATTAGTGATGAAGTCCTTCAGTGGTGGCCGATCCTGGCCCTGATTCCCTCCATTAAAAGCCAGTGTTCGGGACATAAATACACGGTCTAGCCGGCCAATTAGCAGGCCATTCTGGCCGAGTGCCAAACACGTGCTGTCCTCATATTCTAGGTTCATAACTCCTAGAGGAACGAGGCTTACGGCATCCAAAAGCCATTCGGCTTTGGTGCTCAGCGCTGATTAGAGTTCATTTGTCCCCTTTAAAAGCTTTCATCTGGCCACTTAGCTCCTTATTATGAGACATACCTCAGGCTTGGCTGTTTGATGCAGGCATATCTGTAAATATAGTCTGCGCTAATGAAATTACTATCAGCTGAGCACGGCTAGGCCTTAGATCAAAGCTATTAGGCCTTGCCTGGTTGCTTGCATCGAATGTTTTCCCCCCATCTTAACAGCCTAATTACCCTCAGTTTTGTTTTTTGTTTGTGCTTGTAAGAACACCAGGGAACTTGAAAGCAAACTAAAGGAAGTGTTTGTGATTGATGTACTTCCTTTCAGATATTAACGAGTGCCAGTCCTCTCCCTGTGCCTTCGGTGCCACATGTGTGGATGAGATCAACGGCTATTCCTGCCTCTGTCCACCTGGACGGACTGGCATTCAGTGTCAAGAAAGTGAGTTTGAGATTGTCTTACACACACATTCTCTCCTCTGTTACCAATAATCCACTAGAACTCAAACAGCAGAGTAATCAGACACTATTTAGCCCAGTTGCTGAAAAGCCCGAGGCCATGAGTTGACTGTTCTGGGTCCTAATCTGAGCTCCTTCGGCATGCTAAATACCAGATTGCTTGCTCTAACACCTCTCAAGCATCTTATGGCAGGGAGGACAAAGTAAAAGCTTAATCCACAAGGAAGCCCAACTCTTCTGCAAGCACTTCATGAAAAGTTTTTTTGACCTTCTTTCATCTTTCTATGTCACTTAGTTACAGGGAGGCCCTGTATTTCAGAAGGCGGTCAAATTACAGCTGATGGTGCAAAATGGGAGGAAGACTGCAACACCTGTCAGTGTCACAATGGAAAGGTCCACTGCACCAGGGTATGTGTGATTAACTCACCCTCAGAGTGATGATACTTGATTGATAATATCAATTGTCTGCTTGTATCTCAGCAACAGTAACTTGGCCCAACCTTTCATGTAAATCATATACGTTTCGCACACATAGTTGGTATATAGAGATTTAAAAATGGTCAGATACGGCAACAGGTTTAGTGAAATGACAGTTGTTCAAATGTCAAATTGTTTGTACTTCATTCTTGCTGGATGCTTAATGAGAAATTATTAATTGGGCTGTGTTTCCTCAGATGTGGTGCGGACCAAAGTCTTGTCGGATCGGTAAAGGCCGTGGCGGATGCCAGTTGGGCCAGACTTGTAGGGCCATCAAAGAGGAGCATTGTTTTGTAAAGCCCTGCCATGGCCTGGGAGAGTGCTGGCCCTCTTCACCCCCTCCACCAAACTCCAAATGCCAACACAGTTTCCCTTACCAGGACAACAGCTGTGCCAACATTACGTTCACCTTCAGCAAGGATACCATGCCTCGAGTGAGTCGTAATTTCTAATTAGAGATTCTTTTTAGAGACTTTTCTTTTCTTCCTAATGGATTTAATCGTTTTTCCCTATAATGCAATGCAGGGATCCCAATATTTTTGCAACATGAACCTTGTCTGGTTGCTTGTTATTTGGTTACATTTTTACTATTAAGGCTTAAAGTTAAATTTTGAATGGCTGCAACTTCTGTCATAAGTCTTTCCCAATAGTTTTCAGCCCCGATCGTTAAATGTACATTGTTAATGTTAGGACTTAGCAGGTGGGGGGCTGAGGGCCAGTCAAGTATAGCTTAGTGTTTTCCTGCTCTAACACAACAACAAAGCCTGACAATTAACTGGTGAATTGAATCATGTGTATTTGAGTGGGGCCCTCCCCATATTGTGCAGGAATCCAACCATACAAGAGTACTATATTCTTAATGTAGCACTAGCATATTTTGGTTAAGGCTACTACAGCTTGCTAGCCTAACTCAGCAATTGTTAAGCTATGCCAGTTTTTTTTAATTCATAAAATAATCAAACAAATTTTAATGAAATGCAATTTCACAATGTTCGTTTATTTTTTAGTACTGACCAGTACTAAAATGCAACAAGACACAGTATCTGACAGGCTTTCATGAACTGCCTCTTTTTAAACTTTATCACAAGGACAGTACTCACTGGCAAGCAAGCAAATGTGCAGGAGGCTGTATACCATCAGTGTTGGGAAAAGAACCTGATTTGTTGAATGTGCTGTCAACTGTACTCTGCATTGCTGAAATTTTGGCAATAATTCTTACAAGTATTACAGAAAGTAACACCCAGGAATCTAGTTGCTTTCCCAAAATAGAAGACCAGCTCAATAACAAGTTTGTATTTTTAGCTTATGTCTTTATTTAAATTTTCTGCTCCTGGACTACAGATTTTAGCATTTGTTTGTGCTTTAAGATATTATTTATTTCTTGATCTAATATTTTTACTTGAACTTTGCAGGGTCTGAGTGTAGAACATATATGTAATGAGCTGAGGCACGTGTATGTGGTAAAGAACCTCTCCTCAGAGCATGGCCTTTCCATCATCTGCGATCCCTCCTTCTCTGCCACCAATGAGATTCATGTTAGCATAGTGAGTACACACCATTGATTTTATTGACTTAAAATGATTAAAACAGCTTCAGTTTGATGTATGTAAACAAAGCTTTTGTAGAACTGTAAGCTGAATGCGACAAATCCAAATGAAAAGCAAAAGCCCACGCACTTTACTTTTCTAACTTTACATTTCTTATCTATAGTCGACTGAAGAACCCAGATCGGACAGGAGCCCCATTAAAGAGATCACAGATAGGATTATTGACCTGGTGAGCAAGCGGGCCAGTAATAGCTCGATCATCTCAGCCATCACTGGAGTGCGTTTGCCGCAAAACCCCAATAAATCAGGTATGAACTTCTTGGCTGATGTGATAAAAAGGAAATACATTGAAATATAATGAATGACAAAGCCCCTTAATCGGAAATAATTTATAATAAAGAGCAGGGTACAGGGGCATTTGGCTTATCCAGAGCAACCTATGATCGTTAGTTACAGGGAAAGTCACCCTTGAGCTGAGGGTTGAGTGTTTTCCTCTGGGACACACTGGTAGAAAGTGGGGGTTTGAACCTGCAAATTTGTGGTCATCGCATTCACAGACAAGTGTTTTACCCACTAGGCTACAACCACCTGCTGCATGGAAACAAGTCACATTAGCCAAATCCCTTATTTATTTGCACATAATTCGTAAATAACATATCTCCAAAGACATATAATCTATGCACATAATTAGTAAGCTTTATAAGAAAAGTATGCTAATGAGTCATTGGTGGGTTCCCCATGAAGAAATTATTACAGGCCTGATTCCCAAGTCAAGTAAAGTAGATTTTATTGTCATTTCTACCACATACACAGAACATAGTAAAAATGAAACAAAGTTCCTGCAGAACCATGGTGCAACACGAACAGAACAGGGCAGAACAGAACAAGAGCAACACGAGACACAAGACAATGTATAGTGCAAATGACAAAGGCTACATTGAGGATAAGTAAAGTATTTGACCAGTTCTGTGGTTTAGCAGCAGAGATGTACAAGAGTGCAAATGTGTAAGAGAAAACAAATGTGCAAGCAAGGTTATTTATATATACTAGATGCATGGTTTTTTATATATACTAGTCAATGTATAGACTATTGCGCATATACAAGTCAAATATTGGCAGCAAGCAAACAGAAAGTCCTTTTGTCGGCAGTTATTAATTCTATTTTTTTCATTCTTATTGTTTATTTGCAATGCTTCTACTTTTGCAAACCAAGCAAATCAAGGTTTGCAAGGTATGCATAGATGTACAGACACTTCTAACAGACGTTTGATCAGCATTGCACAGTTCAGAAATAACTGATAAAATCAATTGGGTTATGTTTAAGCAAGAGAAACACTACACTCAGCAATTCCTTGGCTCTTCAGTAGAGTAGGTGTAGTAGCATTTGGGCAAAGAAAAGAGTGAAAGATCATGAGCATGGGTTTTTAAAATGCACATTTCTATAAAGATGAATTGCTGCATACCTTCAATTAATAATCATTACTGGATTAAAAAAAATAATGAAACTGTTTACATTGTAAGGAATGGGAAAGCCATTACCAGCTTATGGTAAGAAATTAGCTTTGAGCTCTAGAGGCATTAACTGTTCTAGAGAGTAAGTCTGTATACACCGTAAAATGATGGTTTAGAGGTGTTTCCACAGCCAGAGCCAACTGGGTCCCAGAAGCTCGAAGGAGCCTTCAGTCATACATGCCGTAAGATGCTACACCAGCTTTGCCAGCTGGACAGAGCATCGATTTGACTTTAGGGTCCTCTTTATGCATGCCATTCGTCAAAATGCAGGATGCTTCAGTTTGTGCCAAATGGCATGTTCCCTTGATAACTTGAGAATGAATCTTGTGTAATATGCAGACTGGGCATATTAAGTGATAATGAATACATGATCTGTTGCATCCTTCAATAGAAAACTATCATTGTGAAAATAATTAGGCAACATTTGGACTGTTATACCTTAAAAAACAAAGCACGCCTTCTTATAACATCAATTATGATCTTCCCTTAGCATTCATTTATTTTAAAATAAAGACTATTCTAAAATGTGGTCTGTTTTTGATCTCTGTTGCAGGAATCACCATATGGTTTAGCAGTGCCACAAACGATTATTACTTGATTCTTTATTATTTATGTTAATTCTAGGGCTGACAATTATTTTGTCACACATTAACACAGTATTTTTTATTTATCTTTATTTTGAAAGTATTTCAAAAGTTTGAAAGTGCTTTTTTGTGGTCGTTGTTGCAAGTGGCATGCAGCTCTACATATTGGCTGCAAGCAGCAATATAGAGCAATCTAAACAATCCAACAATCACTAGCCCACACAGGCACAAACCCCTAGGTAAACTGCTACCTTCTTCAGATTCAAATCATTAAGGTTGGACACCACTTCGTAATGAAATTATGTAATGAAATGAAAAAAAAATCATTAAATATGGTTATGGGATGATACTGGTGTAAATTTAAAAAGCTAGACAGAAGATGTTGTCAAACATAAGTTACCAGTGTTCTTGGGAAAGGGTTTTAAAGATCATTTTCCTCATACACGTAATACACTCTTGATAAAGGTGCCAAAAATGGTTCTTTGAAGTTATTCCATGGAAGAATCCGTTTTAAAGGCCCCTTTAATGGATGGTTATTTTTTTTAAAAAGCTGTACATTCAAGCCAATAACTATTTAAGAACCGTTAATGTTAAGACAGGACCTGGAAAATGTACTTGAGCTTGTGCTGAATTCTGGTAAGGTTTAGTGACCATATCTTGTTTTGCTGTTTTCTTCTAGACTATTTGGTTCCTCTGCTGAGCTCCATCTTCATCCTCCTCTGGATTCTGGCCTTGGCAACATCTTTCCTATGGTGCATCCGTCGCAGGCGGAAACAAAACGGCCATGGCAACACTGCAGGCTCAGCCGCCGAGGACAACACCACCAACAACGTTCGGGAGCAGCTCAACCAGATCAAAAACCCGATCGAGAAGCATGCTGCCCACACTGTGGCCATAAAAGACTATGAGGGGAAGAACTCAATCATTGCCAAAATTAGGACACACAATACAGAGGTAGAGGAGGAGGAGATGGAAAAGCACGTGCAGAAAGCACGGTTCAGCAAGCAGCCAGCCTACACGCTAGTGGAAAAGGAGGAGCGGACGCCCACCAAAACCCCCAACTGGACTAACAAACAGGACAACAGAGACTTGGAAACAGCACAAAGTTTAAACAGGATGGAGTACATCGTATAGCAGGCAACTGTGTTGCCATGTGACCAAAGCTCTCCTCCTCTTCGTTCCCAATGTACTGATCATGCAGAGGCTGGAGGAGGCTGTATCACGTCAAACTGTTGTGTCATACTCTCTGACTCTAAGGTTTTATTATTTGCAGAGTCCCTGTGTTAATTTAAGTTTTGACAAGCTGGCTTACACTGGCAACTGATCGTTGTTGTGGTTGGCTGGGAAAAAAAACACAACAAAAAAACCCCCAAAGTGCTGTATTTCACGTCCATGCAAAAACTAGTTTGCAAGTGTCTTCCTGCTTCACATAACGCGACACTACCAGCACCACATACATTTCTGAGGTCTATTTTTGTGGATACGTTTGAGTATCTTTGAGTCTTTGTACTATTTTCAAATAGTCTTAAGTAATTTTTTTTTATTAATACTATTATTATGATGACAGTATCACTGCTCAAATAGTTTTTCCATTGGTTGTGGGGGCTCTCCCTGGTTAGATTTTACCATTATTGTGTACTGAAAGTGCCTTTGCAGCTCCTTACCACAGCAATCGTCAACATTTTTTAACGAGACAAAGGACAAAAAAAAGACAACAAACAAAAACAAAAAATACTTTATTTATTATTTGTCTTGTCTTGGTGCAGAATGTGTCTGTCTTGCCTGGGTCCAGAATGTCCAGAATGTGGCCGATTCCTGCCTTAAAGGATTGATTCGCTTTTTTTTTTAAACCAAATTCACAATCTTAAACACACTTTACTGAAGGACATTGTATGTTAGTTAAGAGTCGCACCTAAAAAAACCCTTCCAATTCATATAGTCTTTCAAAAAATGCCTATTCCCGGCATCAGTAGTTGAGGTAAAAAAAAAAAAGTAGCCTTAACTGACACTTTTACAAAAGTTTTATGGCAGTTATTATGCAGTTTTACAAACAAAGCCCTTCAGTAAAATGTTATCATTTTCTTTTGCCACCATTTACAATTCTGCACTGTCCTACTTCACTGGTATGTTTAGCACACAGTTCCAAGACAGTGCTGGGGCAGTAGTTCAAGTTTTCCGAAACTCAATATGGTCATAAGATGCATGTCTTGTACTGTGTTACATGTTTCTTCCAAAAATGTTTCAAATAACAGGAACACTGCACAAAACCAAGAGGTTGTTTTGCAAAACTGCAACACAACTGAGTTATGCTATGCACACTGTAACAGTTTCGGCAGGGTCCACATTCAAGGTCTGCAGTCATTTGTTTCAAACTGCTTGAAAGCTTCAGTGACCTAATGGACGCTCATAGACTGGATAATGTTAGCAACAATAGACTTGACCATGGCCAGCACATGACCAAGCATAAACAGCACTAGACTATAAGGCAGGTAGGCAAGAAATTGGCATTGTTTGGCCCCAGGCAAGGTTCTATTCGCAGATGCTGCCAATATGAAGAATTGTTAATTTAGAAATGTTGTGTAGATATGTACATTTGTTTTGAATTAATCACTGTGTATATTTGATTTATTAACTTAATAATCAAGAGCCTTAAAATATCATTCCTTTTATTTATATGTACTGTCTAGTTTTGAAGGTTTTGATAGCTTTGTAAGCTTACGGCTTCCTTATTTTCACAACAAATTTGTTCAATGTTTTATAGATGCCAAAATGTTGAAGAGAAAAAGAGCAGTCTATTTTTTAAAAATAGGATGGGCATTGGTGTGCCTGAAAGTTTTTTGTTTTGTTTTTCTTTGTGTATTGTCAGATATTATTTGAAACCTCTGTTGTATCCCTTTCGCCAGGACGTACTTGCAACTATTTAAGGCAGGTGAGGTAAAGAACGGAAAAAACAGCTGCTTGTGTTTTTTTACATACCTTAGTTTTGAACACATTGGTTGTCACAAACAAGAACAAAACTATGTAGGGGAAGGAAACTATTTTTTGTTATTTGTGGGTTAACCTACTGAAATTAGAGAATGTCATCAAAACGTTATTCCTATGCAATCTTTTGCTTCTGATTTAGACATCATAAGCTAGGCTGTGAACAGCCAGTGGGAACATGTTTGATTGGGATGCCCAACCTAGCTCCTGGAGTTCCCAGCATAAACGAATAAGTTTTGGTTCTCTAAAGGACCCTTCAATGGCTGATATCAGTTTCCTCTCCTATTTTTCTCCCAGAACAATCTTATCCAAATTTGTTTCATCCTTCTCGTTTCATATGAAACGTTGGCCTTAACAAGTGGGCTCAATCTGAAGAACTTGTAAGGAAATCTGTATATTGGATACCAGTCAGCCACAATATCAAAACCCCTGACAGGTGGAGTAAATGACATTAATGATCTTGTTACAGTGATATATCAGGAAAAGGAACAGTCAGTTCTTGAAGTTGGTGTGCTGGAAGCAGGACAAATTAGTGGGCATAAATCTCTCAGTGGCCAAATCGTGAAGGCTAGAAAACCAGGTCGGAGCTCCAAAACGGCAGGTCATGTGGGGTGTTCACGGTATGGAGTGTTGAGTACCTACCACATTGGTCCAAAGAAAGACAAGCGATGATCTGTGACAGGGGGTCATGGGTGCCTAAGTCTTATTGATGCATATTGGGGAGCAAAGGCCAACCCATCTAGGCCAAACCCACAGGAGGACTACTGCACCACAAATTGCTGAAAAGGTTAATGCTGGCTATTATAGGAAAGTGTCCGGTACATCACAGGTTGTGTGTGTTGCCACAGACCGGACAGTGTTCATGCTGACCCCTGTCCACCTCCAAAAGCGCCTTGACAAGGTACTCAAGCATCAGAAGTGGAACATGGAGCAGTAAAAGATTGTGCTCTGACTGAGTGGATCTGTCCCTTTTACCTGGGGACGAGAGGGCAGAAGGATGCAAATTATGGGAATAAGGCAAGGCAGTATGATGCTCTGGACAATGATCTGCTGGGAATCCTTGTGTACTGACATTCATTTGGATGTTATTTTGACATCCAAGCAGTGGCATCTTTGGGCAGGAGAATGTGCCCCATCCCACTCCAAAAACTGTTCCAACCCAGCATTTGTGGGAAGTCCTGGACAACCTGGTGCTTCACTTACAGGACTTAAAGGATGTGTTACTACTATTTTGGTGCCAGATATCACAACACACCCTTCATATGTCTTGTGGAGTCCATGCCCCAACAGGTCAGAGATGTTTTGGATTCACAAGGAGGACACGATATTTGAGAAGGGTTTAAGTGTTATGGCTGACTGGTGTATGTGAAATGATGTGACAATGATGTCCCAAAACTACCACTCGTCTTTTGTCCCGTCCTGAAAATTAAGGAAAGCAAAATGTTTTTAGAACACAAATCCAGCTTCATACTTTCTGTAGCTGTGTTACGTTAGAGTCTGAACCAAAGATGGATGACTCTCCAGGTGCAAGGTTGGAAACCCTTCCTAGATGACTGCCTTGCTCTTTAGAAGTCAATATCTTGTTGCTGTGCACATTTTATTTCTATTAAGGCTCTCTAAAAAGACAAACCAACACCCCTTTTCATTTGTTCAGTTTTTTTGAGATGGCAACATTCAGCGTCCATATTTGAACCTTTTGTAAAGAGCTTTTTTTCCATTTTCTTTTAAATGGTTCCTGGCAATTTTGTTTGAAAGTCATATTTATTAAATATTTTGTATGAAAAGAATTAAATCTCGTTTGAATTGGAATATTCTCTTTTTCTTAAGCGCCATATAGCAAACACAAATTTACATTTCATTTACATTTACATTTACAGCACAAATGCTCTGCTTATGTAGCTGCAGTACTCAGTACTCATAAAGGGTCTTTGAAGAACAGCTTAGAGTTCCTTGAAGAACTTTTTACAAGAAGCTTCTTGCATCTTGAGAGATGATTGTGAAAAGCACTTTTAAAATAAAAGGCCCTGCACATAATGTTATATTCATCACTTTCCAAATGTGGCTTTGTTCCAGTTAGCTTTCACAGTCCATCTTGTTGAGCTTCTAGTTTGTGTAACACTGAGTTAGTTGTTCCGCCATCAGAGTGCAGTTTATTTCGAAACAACATGATGTTGGGAATTTATTACAGCCTTACTGTCACATCATCATTAGAATCTGACAAAATGAGCTGCAGTGTGAAATGCGAACTTTAAAAAGACTGTTTTGTTTGCTAAAGTAGGTAACGGTTAATTACAATATATAGTGAGTTGTGCTCAGCAGAATTGGTACAGTAATTGTGGAATAGTAATTGTGGAACATCACGGCTGTGATTCGGTCACAACCACAAGTAGAGGATGATTTATGGGGATTGTCACAGCCAGAGCTGGCACATGACTTTTTGCTAAACTTTGCAAAACATAATTTTCCAACTCAAGTTTCACTACTATAAGATTTGCAATTCATAACACAAAAAACCTCT
>JBBPDE010000083.1:25815-42949 GCA_037974605.1 Nannopetersius ansorgii | reverse complement strand
ATCCAGAGAGACGTACATCAGTGCTTAAGAAGTCCACAACTGTTTCTTACCTGAAAAACAGCTTAAATCCATGTCAAATATTTAACCGGGATACTGCACAGTCGGAGCATCTATACAACAACTGTTAAATAATTAGCCAACACCCAACCCAACAATACACAAGCCATAGAGGAGACCAACGTAAGTCATAGAGAAGTCAAGGGAAAGGAATTTTTTTTGTAATTTTTTTTTTTTTAAAGAAATAAGTAAGCAGTAGGAAAGGGACATAGTTAGTCGCCAACTATGGGGACCTGCACAAGGACCTGCACAAGGCTGGAATGGGTTACAAGATCATCAGTAAGAAGCTTGGTGAGCAGGTGACAACTGCTGGTGCGATTATACAGAAATGGAAGAAATATAAAATAACCATCAAGTGCCCTCAGCCTGGATCTCCATGCAGTATCTTGCCTCATGGGGTGAGGACGATCATGAGAAAGGTGAGGGATCAGCCCAGAACTTCATCATAATAGATTGAAATCTTGCAGTGCCCACAAGAAGGCACATGTACAGCCTTAAGTTTGTCAGAGAACATCTAAATGATTCAGAGAAGGAGAAAAGTGCTGTGGTGATATGAGACCAAAATTAACTCGACCTGCCGTTAAGGCCATGGAGTGGCATAGCCAGTCTCCGGACCACTGCCCTATAGAAAATCTGTGGAGGAGCTGAGGCTTCGAGTTGCCAAGCAGCAGCCAAGAAACCTAAAGGATTTAGGAAGGTTTTTGTAAAGAAGAGTGTGATGTGTGCAAATGAGATGTGTACAAACCTGGTGACTACAAGAAAGAAGGATTTCTCCACCCAGTACATTAATCCCAAGTCATGTTATGCTTCGGTTTAAAATACTTATGTCACGCAGTGAAATGCAAACCAATTTATAACTTTTATGTAACATTTTATGTAACAATTTATAACTTATGTTTTATGTATAATTTTTTTTTGGTTAGTATCTCCATAAAAATGAAACTGCCTCATGAATTACAGACTGTTCATTTATTTGTATATATATATATATATTATACATATATATATATATTATACACACACATTATATATATATATTATACACACACATTATATATATATATATATATATTAGAGTTGGGCATAGATAATTTTTTTTTATCTAGATTAATTCATGTTTAAACTGAGATTTACAAGATTTACACAGCAACTGCTGTTAAAAAGCACAAAATAAAAGTGTGAAATAATCTACTTTTGAATAATATATAGTTTCATGATTACCAAGGGTTTAACCCGACCTGATCTTCCCATTTGTCTTCTACCTCACTTTATCCCAGAGTCAAAGTTCAATAATGACAGTAAAACATGATAATTCATGATCCTTCATGATCACGAAAATTTGTTGCTGAAATGGATATTCAGCACACAAAAACAGCCACCAGTAAAGGAAGTGGCAATAATCCTCAAACCATGTATGATACTGCCACCACACACAAACAAACACACACATCATGAACATACATAAATGAAAAATAAAATAAGAATACTAACACCACCCTACAAGAGTATTTTTGTGTTTGAAGTTGTGTTCCCACAGTCTGCAGAAGCTCAGCATTTTGAGTAACTAAGATACTAAAACCATCAAACAAACAAAAGAGTGTGTTTTTTAACTAGCTCTGTTTTAGTTTGGTTTATAGAAAAATAAACAGCATTTGCTGAAGGGATTAGCTCTCAAAGTGAGGATTTGATTCTTCTGAAAGTGCTCCACATGTAATTGGGCTGTGCTTGTTTTGCCCTATCACTTTAACTCACCTCGCCAGTGCTGTCTGATAACGCATCGGAGATTGACATGCCGCTTCATGAAGTACGCTGCCAGACGAAGGCTTTGCCCTGCCAATTTAAACACATTTGTTAGGACCTTATGACCCAAATTCAAGGCATGCCCAAACTCACTTGCAAAGAATTCTTTGGAATAGAATATTTTCATAATATGCTTGCCAAAAACTGATAACAATTCCAGTAGATTAGGCATTCAAATGATGCTTGTTCACACGGGAGGAAACAGAAATCTAATGCAAAGCAGCTCATTATCAAACGCATGCTACTTCAAAGGTAGGCATACAGAAGTGGACTTCACAAATGGCAAACAGCCATGCATTACAATGAACAAGCTGAAAGACTCAACAAACTGATCACACTACACACAGAGGAAACTCTGTGTACAGTGCTCTGCATCCGGGCCATTAATACTATTTTTCCTCTTAAGTTTTATTGTTATTATTATTTTTATTACACCTGTTTCTTGGTGCCAATTCTTGTCATAGCCGTTTTGCATTTTGGTAAAATTCCAAGGTCAAAATGTCCATAAATGTCATGTGTAGTGCAAGTGTATTCAGAGTTTTGATCCGTTGATCAGAGGTCAAGTATTGACTGTTCCAAAAATAGTTTTATTGTCGCGCCGGCTCTGTAATTATGAAGAGTCTCCTTTAAAATGTGTGTCAGAGAGAGAGAGTCAGTGTGTGTGTGAAGTCAAAGCAGAGGCAGCCAGAACGGGACGACACACAGAGAAACAAATACAGTATGGAACAGAGTTTCAGTAATTACAAAAAAGAAATGTCACTGTTTGTTGTGGTTTTATTAAAAGTAGTCAGCCTGTGAATGTAACTCAGCTACACATTCAGCCATCTTTAACCATAAATGGCTTGGTAAGAGCCAGTGAGCTAGCGCCCCCTCGGTGGACCAGAAGATCGTCGATTCGAAACCACAAGTAGATATTTTTTATCTCTTCTTTTGCCCATAGAACCAATGTTTCCGTCTCCAAACACTGATTTTACAGCAACCATGCAATCACACTTCGAAGGTTCTCACAGAAATGCATCTAGTTATGTATAGCATAGAATCTCAAAACTGAGGAACACAATGACTAGTTAAATAAATAAAGTAAAATAAATAAACTCAGAACTAAAGAACGAAATGAATCCAGCCCTGAAATAAACATGATACAGCACACATCCACTTAATCAAACTGTTAGCTTTATATTTCTTCTTATAGAGTAGTTTTAGTAGCTTCAACACTTTTATGCTTATCTTAAAAAAATGTTAGTGTTTTTTTAAAAGTTTAGTTTTCAAATGAAAAATACTGGATTAGTATTGTGAGTGACTGATATCTCAACTGGCAAAGAAAAACTGTGTGTGAGGAAAATACCCTTTACACTGAGTTCAGTGTGTTACAGCCTGTGAATTGAAAATATTGCAGATCGTACCTTGTATACCACCTTTAATTTTTTGTTTTGTGTACTGCCACTTGAACATCTGTTATACATTTATATTCATATATAACTTAAAAATCTACAACAGAATTGAATTTGAAGCTCCCAGTGAAAACAAACAATCAATTCATACGTAAACAAACAAGTTAATTTATACGTAAACAGAAGGCACAAGTGTTGGAAAGGGATTTATTTATATCGTTGTTTGTACAGGAAACTGCACATTGAAGTCACATGAACAGCTAGCTTTGCCTAGTTCTGTGAAGTATCTATCTACCTGGCAGCCAAAAGGGTCGTTTACTCATCAACCATTCACTCTGTGACAAGGCCAGCAAAATGATTTCATTCAGCCTGTTGTTGCAGGAGCAACTATGCGCTCATTCGGTTTTAATTTAAGAGGCACCAGGCAGAGGGAGAGGAATCTACTAAGAATCTAGGCTCTGTTTGTCATTGCATTAGGAATGCAAGGCAAACTGGGGCAAACACAGGCCAGTGTTGCCTAATCTGAGAGGAATCTGTCGGCGAGAAAAGGGCACTGGTGAATCATGCAAGCTATCTGCTGGTGTTGTAAACAAGCAAACAGGCTTGGGAATCCAAGAGCTCCGTTCCCTTGGACACATCCACAGGCATGGAGTCGACTTTGAAAAACTGTACTAGACCAGAAAGGCATTGACAACACAAATACGATTACACAATTCACCAGTATGAGGTATTCTCTGGAACTGATTGGAACTTACTGATAAAACTGTAAATCAATACTTTTTGGAAAATATTCCTCACTTGCATGCCCTCAAGCCCCCATTATCCCATTGTCAAATGGTAAACCATACATAAATAAATAAGGAGCTCTGGAAAAAATGAAGAGACCACTGCAATTTATTTTTAAATCAGCTTCTCTATAAGTTTAACAACGATTCCAAGCCAGTGTCTGTTAAACTCCTACACTCCATTCTGCTTTGAGGTACTGATTAGTGATAAGCTGAATCAAACTACTAGATCATCAAAGGTAATTATTGCCTTTTTGTTTAAGAGAGAACAACAGATTTGTTTTCTGTAAACACTGCATCATTTCTCTTATTTTGATGTTTTGATTTTTTAAAATGATGCTTCAAAGAACACAATTTTTATTTGGAAATTAGGAGAAATATTGCCAGCAGTTCCAAAAAGGCAAAGCTGTTGCAATGGTCGGGGGACATGTAATGGAAAACTCACTTTAGTGATAATAGGTCTATGGGCTACAAAACATGTTCATTAAGTTAATTTCACAAAATCACTCTCACATAAAAATATATCACCAGCTTGATTCTTCACAGTTTTGGTCCATTTCAAAACATGCCGTTTGGACAGAGGGCCCAGTGTGAGGTCATACTGGGCCAATTTGCATAGAATTAGCATAGAACCCGCCCTCATCTGTTGAGACCCCACCCACAAGATTAGTTGAAGATCCGCCAGTTTGCCTGCTAGTTTTGCAAGCACGGATAAGCCAAGCACTGTGGCTACGTGCAGAGGCAAGTCACACATGAAATGTGTTGTTGACTGCAAAGAACAGCACACATCCCTACACTTTCTCCCAGCCAAAGAAAACCGAAGAACTGCGGGGTTATTCCCCGAAAACCTTTCACCTCGCTGCGGTGTCCCAATACTTATGTCCAGCAACTTCTGAGTTGCATATCTCTACAGGGAATTTAAATTAAAAGAGTGTTCAGGGAGCATATTTGGGGCATATTTAGGGTTTACACTATAAAATTAGATTAGGCTTTTTTTAATTACCAAAACACAACAACATGGTTTTTCACTGTACACAAGTAACAATTGATCTCTTTTGTGTAAATGTAAGAGAAACATGAAGAATCATAAAGAACTATTTCGGGTTCATAAGGAACTGCAAGGTAGGTGTGCCCATTACTGGTATAGGAAATCTAAAACTCTGCAGAGTTTAGCTCCAAGCTTAATCTAACAAACGTGATCCAGGAAATGAAAGCCTTCCGAGGAATCTGAATATGTTGTAAAGCATTAAGTAACCACACTCAGGAAGCATGGGTTCATGGGGTCAACTGTATTAATGCAAATTTAATTTTCTCATTTACCTGCTACCTAACTGGTTTAAACAAAACACTTAATATTATTAAAGACATAGACATGCTGTCATAGCCCTTTGCAACATAATAACTGTCTCTAAACTTGCTTTTTAGATGACTTGCTAAACAAGGCTCTGACACTGTTGTCACTGTACCAGAGTAGGCAATAGGTTTTCTGGTCACTAGCTAGAGTGTAATGCAATCTAATTAGTTTTTTTTAAAGCATTCACTTAATTTGCCATATAAAGAAAATGAAGCCCTGTTTTTATTGTTAAACTGATGTGTTTGACAGTTTATTTAAAATTTTTTAATTATTACTTTTACTGACCCACAAAATGACTTGAAACGCCCAACATCAATTCGGTTTAGTGACAACTGGCTGACCGACAAACCTCCAGCTTTTTGGGTCTGTCATTTCCAAGCAGCAGTTTGACAAATGATTTATTAATTTTTGTACTGCACAGTGAAGGCCTACTACTGTGAAAACAAATGATACATTTCAAAATAAAGAGTTGAGAGGTTAGATCAATACATCCAAGCACTCGTATGCTCTTTACTATTCAAAGCTCTTTCTATAGAGAAGGCGTCAGTTATGACAGAGCCGAAAAACATTCATAAGGAAAACAGGCAAGGCCTGTAGCGTCGAAACTTCAAACGGCAGCCACTGTAACTAAGATACAAGGTAATTACAATCAATAAGCATTTTTCCACCAGAATAATAGAAAAGGACAATTATCTTGCGAGAGGGCTGAACCGACCTGCCAAACTGGCTCCTGCAGTTGATATTTATGTCCTAGTTGCAGCCAATGGGCGTTCCTTTTGCGGAAAAAGAGTTCCCATGTACTCCGGCAGCTTCGGGAATGACTACAAAAGACCTTCACAGAGCTCCGTACCTGAGACAGCTGCTCGGAGCACTGTGACAGACACAGATTAACGTGAATCAGATGTTCCCTCAGGAGTTCATTTTCACCCGAATATGTCAAATGAAAAAGGTCAATGAGAATATCAAATTCAGGAACTCCTGAGGTGGGTTGGTCCCTGAATTGCTAGAGGATAGAAAAGCAACACCAAAGACAAGAGATTATGTGTTGAATACTGATGGCTTCAGAAAAGAAAAGAGTGCATGAACTATATCACTCGCCTTATCTCTTCTGCTCCCAATCATTTGAGCCTGTGACCAGAACTGTGAGTTTTTTGTTTTTTTTAAAGAATTATGGGAAAAATAAAACTCCTCAGTCATAACATTTGGGTTCTCTTGAGCAGACCAGAGCCTGGGGCATTTTTCCCCTCTGTCTCGCTCTCTTTTTATAACCATTCTGGATGCTTTCCCTCAGATGAAGGCAGACGGTATGAAACTGTTTTGCTGAAGCCTTGTTTGAGGTCATAAGAAAGGGAGGAGACAGCTTTTCATCGCTTATCACATCTATGTGTTTCTGAAAAGTTTGTTGATCAGACTTGTTGAACTCCTCTACACCCCTCCTGCCTTATTCTTTCCTCCAATAAAGTCCAGAAGCATTTGTACTTTCGCTCTCTCCTCCCTTGTGACTTGAGCTAGCCAGTTCCCAGGACAGGCTGACTAGGATGTCTGGCTGCGGAGTTAGAAACCACAGAAAGGCACAACTTGAGACATCAGCTGTTGCTCGATCTTAAAGGAGGGAGGAAAAAAAAAAAACTCTTGCAACTGCAAGTTTCTCTTGGCCTCTGGCCCGGGCTTTTCATGCTAAGTGAGTGTTAGCATCACATTTTAGACTCTGTAAAGAATAGCTGGTGCTCCTGCATGACATTTGAAAGGCCAAAATATTTGCTAAAATGTCATAATTGAGAAAACATAAGTCTTAAAGTCAGATGTGTATGGCCATGTTTTTTTCCAAATATTGCTTCCTAAATGAATCACTAAATGAAATGTATAGCCTAGTGAATAACACTATTCCACACAGAGGCTTCAAAGTTTCATTCCCTGTCAAAGCAGGCACACTATTAATATCTTCTTATAGACCCAGTTAACCAAGAATAGAATGAAAAGGCAATTTTGGTTTTTAAGAACTGAATCATTTTCCAAAGACCCAGTCATTTCGATGTGTTAAAACCATGCATAGTATTTTATTTTAATTTTTTAATTTTTATTATTAAATAATACCTTCACTGACAAAACCTGCAAACTCTCCTGCAATTAAATTTATGGATCCAGGTGAAGAGTTTAAAAACTATATTTATAAGGTTACGATCTATTCTATAAGCAAAGTCATGTTTTCATTGTGAGAAAGACAAAAACGTTTGCAGAGGAGACATCTTGACCTTGCTTCTACATAATCTACCACAAGACATCACCACAATATGTCGCCACACAGACTACAGCGATACAGTGCCAAGGCTGAAATATATGCCGCTCTACATCCTTTGCACACATACATGAGCACTCAAGCTTTCCCCACTTCATGGAAAAACAATGGAAAGAAAGAAAAGACAACAAACCAAAAGAATATAAAGAAGAATCTAAAGTGAAACATATGAGAACAGCCTGAACATATAGCAGCTATTCCTTTTGTTCACACTACTCAAAGATTTAGAAACAAATGAAATGTCTATTAGATTTTTAGATGAATATTAGATGAAATTGCTATTAGTTCATTAATTAATATTGACGTTTTTGACAACTATGTCATTGCATGATCAATGCAGGTTGCTAAAAAAAATTGAATGACAACCGTAAAGATGAAATAGAAGGATAAAGTTGGGTAGTTCCAGCAATACCAGGAAATGTTTGTAAATCAGGAGATTTGATAAGGTAAGACTTGTCCAGCTTTAAGTGGGCCAGGTGAGGCCGCAGTGCGAGTGTGTGTGGTCACATGTAAACTGAGAGTTGGATTTTCCTGGAAGCACATCACACTATGCTGCACAACTGTAGCTCACACCAAGCCGGCAGTGTGTCTTATCGTTCTGTTCGATGTCCACCTGAAACAATATTTGCACATGACTGCTCAATTTAACATCTGGGTGACCCTTTCTACATGGTTACGAAATGTAGCAGCATGGCCCAACAAGACAGTGTAACACACCACAAGGACTTTTATGGACCTTCTTCTATTCTATGATTTCAACGATGCACAGAAAATCTGGTAACAGTTTAAAGTAGGGGTGCAACAAGCATGCAAAAGTATTCGATTAGATCATCAAAATATTACAGACCGGAAAAGCCATTTAAATAACTGGTATGTTCTGGCATGTCTACTTTACACACATTAATACAATTTGTGTTTTTACACCTGCAGTCCAAAGAAATAGATAAATGTCCTATAGCCCAGGCTGCAAGCTAGTTAGAATGCCAATGAGACTCATTTTTAAAAAATAAATAAGTAAATGCATTTAAAAACGTGGTTTTTCTGCTTTCTCCACACTGCTCATCACTTGCCAGCTCAAACAGCCAAGCACTGTATAGTGTTGACAGAACCCATATATATATATATATATATACATACATTCACACAAAATAAATATATACACCCACAAGCAATAGGACAGCAGATCTTCTGATCTTCTGGCATGGTGCAAAGGAATATGTTTTCAATGACTGGAGAAGGAGTTCTTCAAAACAGTATAAGCGTTTTCACTCCCTGTTGAGAACTTCTAAAAAAGAATCGACATTTATTAGTCTAAACATCCTAATTCGATAATTAACTCCCCACACCTACATAAATATAAACTTGGCTTCAGTCAGCAATGACATCAGCGTGGTTATGAAACAGGGGCAAGAACATTTAATCTCTTCGGATCTGTACGACTGTCTGCATCTTCACAAGTGCTGTATCAAAGGGGGCTTTTATGCCATGGAACATGACATGCGCGAGCAAAGCGTGACACTCTGCACTCTATATGCTCTCTCTTATCAATGCAGTGAGAGCTAAAACTGGAGTAGAGCAGTTAACCACTGTCACTTCAAAGAGGAAGCACAGAAATCAGTGAAAGAGATTAATTTATCTTTAATTTGCAGCCCAATAACGATTACCAATGATTAACATCTTGTAATATATAAAATAGATCCATACCTATCTATCTGTCTATCGGTCCAACACAAATAGATCAATGGATATATCAGCCTAACACACAGACGGACGCATTGACAGACTGATTAATTGGATGGATGGATGGATGGATGGATAGATTGATATATGGATAGACAGATGGATGGATGGATGGACGGATGGATAGATGGACGGATGGATAGACGGACGGATGGATAGACGGACGGATGGATAGACAAACGGACGGATGGACAGACGGACGGATGGATGGACAGACGGACGGACAGACAGACAGACAGATTACTGACTGCTATTCCAAAATCAAAACAATGATAACACTATCTCCATTAAATGATAAATAATATTGTTTTGTCATACGCTTACCCAGAAAAGTTAAGCACACATAGCAGGACTGGCACAGTGTCGCTCTGTTTTGATTCTCAGGGATTAATAATGTGGGGGAAGGTTTCTGAGGACCTGAGTTATGTGCTGTTCCACTCTGCGCTGGGGGTTGTGAATTAAAGCCAGCCATTCCAGCTTCTCATTAAAGCCAGACCTTTTCTACTAGAACTCTCTCCCTCTAAATCTTCTCACTTACGTGTTTATGAGCCTGTGTGAAACAGAATAAGCGCACAGCACACATGTAAACCTAGCGGTTCTTGCTAAAAAAAAGGCACAGCGACAAAGGGTGAAACAGTACAAACAACTTTGTTACAAAGGGGTAGGACATGTTTAGCTGCAAGTGAACAGTTACTTGAAGTTGATATTTTAGAAGAAGAAAAATTCGGAAGGATCTGAGTGACTTTGTCGAGGGGCAAAATAAGATGGTTAGACGACTGGATCAGAGCACCTCCAAAACAGCAGATCTTGTGTTGAGATTATGCATTAATTAGTCACAACAAAATCATAGCAAGGTCAGAGTGCTCAATCTAACAAATGCCCACTACCTGCAATGGGCATAGGAGTATTGACAATGTGAGCATTGAAATTGAATCAAGGGGAAATGGAAGGTAGTCAGGTTCAGTGCCGGCCAGGTGCATGTACATCACCTGCCTGGAGAAGAAAGAGCAATGTGAAGTTTTGTTGGGAATCCTATTCTGGGATCCTGTGGTTCTGGGATTCTTGTTAATGTAACTTTGTAACTTCCATCTACCTAAACATTGTTGCAGACAAAGCACAATCCTTCATGATAACGACATTCCCTAATGAGAGTGGACTGTTTTCACAGGATACACACTGCAAAAATATGTTCAGAAAAAGTTTAAGTAACATGGCAGTGTTCAAGGCGTTGATCTGTATCTGTGGGACAGGGTGGGCAACCTTTTCTGCATCATGGAAGCCTGGCCTCACTTTAATGACTGTTGGTTTCTGTTATGGTGGGCGAGTGTGAATATATAAAAACTTTCAAATGCAGGGAATCCCAGTATTTGAAAAACACTGTGATTTTAACAAATATGGCAATCGAGGACTGACAGTCATATCTGTATATGAATAAGGCAGTAAACCACCGTTTTGAACTGTAGGATTTTTGCAATACAAATGCAATGTCCCTTCTAAAATAACACATTTGGAGTGAATAAATTACAATAATAAGTTAAAAAAAAAACTTCCCAGCCATTGGAGTTGTCTCATACAACACTGAATGCAGGTGGGAAAGCCAAGACTAACCCAGAGCACATGATCTGCCTTTCGATATGCTCCTTAACAGCAGAAAAAGAAAACAGAGAGGAAAAAACAGACTGCTCCTCTAAAATGATTCTCTAATTCCTGAAGTTAGTGCTTTGGTCAGGAGGCATAGTTAGCATGAGTTCACAGAGACTCTGTGTGTGTGTGTGTGTGTGTGACTGGCTGACCAGACTGCAGTGGGGAAAAAGTCACATGAATGCCACTGAGTTCAGGCTTTAATTTCCCAAAGCCCTAATTGCACACAGCGGAGTGTGGCGGGACAGAGAAACGCAGCTGACCCTGGGTCATGGAGGTGTGTGTGCTTGGGTACACACACATGTGCTGTGGTTTAGTTTAACTGCGCAAACACAGATTTTACACCTTACACCAGAGTGCAAATTACACCCTGACTCTAGATGAATAATGTGGAATTTTTCCCACAGTGATTATGCAGAGATTCTAGCTACATAATAATAAGGCACTCATTAGCTATTTATCTAGTGTTCTAGACAAGTTTACTGCTTTGTCATTTTTCACTTTAAAAGTTTTCTTCACTGAAAACATTTAGAATTCTCTTGTTTACTTCTAAAAAAGGTTTCTCACTCCTGCAGTTTGTGGGTAATTTCCATGACAGAGCTGGGGAAAACGACATTTCACAAATGATTTTTAAAAAGCCACATGAGTTTTATATGCTTCTTTTTGTTCTTTAATGGAGGTTGGAAAACAGCTTTTAGGTAGTTAGCTGAACAATCTATTCCAACTATTCAAGACCCTTTCCCCACAGTGTGCAGTTATAATTAAACAAGGTGGGCAAAGAAACTAAGAAGTACCCATCACCGCTCTTTTGCCACACTTTTAATCTTGCTTGAAAGAACAAAGATGTTTATCCAAGCTGTTGCTTCATTCATTGCAAAGGATCTCCATTCATATTTGGTGACCAAAAACACAGGCTTGTAAGTAACAGTAACTACATAAACATTACATAAACACAAACATTACATAAACGATGACCGGTGGATGCAGTTGCATGTGGAAAAGTATAGAGTCAGTTCTGAAAGTAACATAGGCGAAGCAATTGAAAAACAGTTACTGAAGAGTGGCAGACAAGTGAGTTCTGAGGCTGCATTGCCAAAGGTAATTACACCATGTTTTACTTGAAATTTAGAACATGGGTGGCATAGATGCATGCCAGAACCCTGTCGTCATACAGCACCTTTTATGGAAGTCATGCTGAGCTTTGTGTGGTGTAATGTTGAACCAAAAAAAATAATCACTTTGTAATCTTTAGTTTTGCTATATCAGGCACATCCATCCAGGACTAAGTTTATTTTATCAGCCAAATAATGTGTCCATAATAATGGCTAGGAAGAGAATTTCAGCAGAGCTGAGGTGGGCATGGTAGTAGCCTAGTGGGTAAAACACTTCTCTGTGAACGTGATGAGCACAAAGTTGCAGGTTTGAATCCTGTCCCCACCCCCCACACATAGTTTCTACCATTGTGTCCATGACCAAGTCACTGAACCATCAGATTATCCAGGGGGACTGTCCCTGTAACTAATGATTGAATTAGCACTAAGGGCATCAGCCAAATGCCAGTTTAGGTAGTTAGTAAGATCTGAGCTGAGACTCAGGGACTTATAGGAAGAATTCTACACAAAGTAGAGTTATAGAATTACACATATTTGTCATTTTTAAATTGAAAAGATGTAAACATTATTCCATGCAAAAGGCTTCTAGTTCTGTAATATTCTTTGGTAGTCTTGCATGCGTAGATCTACAACAAATCTTCAATGATGTTTAAATCAGTGGACTGTGATGGCCATTCCAAAACCTTCAGCTTGCTTCTCTTGAGGTAGTCCATGGTGGATTTCGAGGTATGTTTAGGATAATTGTCCTGTTGTAGAAGCCGTCCTCTTTTCAGCTTCAGCTTTTTTACAGATGGTGTGATGTTTGCTTCCAGAATTTGCTGTTATTTAGTGGAATCCACTCTTACCTCCACCCGTGCATGGTTTCCTGTGCCACTGCCTGCAACACAACCCCAAAGCATGATAGATCCATCCCGATGCTTAATAGTTGGCAAGGTTTGCTTTTCATGAAATGCTGCTCCTTTTTTTCTCCAAACATGCCTTTGCTGATTGTGGTCAAAGAGTTCTATTTTAATTTAATCAGTCCACAGCACCTGTTTCCAAACACATCAGGCTTCTGTTGCATACTTCTGACATTGGATTTTATGATGGGGATGCAGGGCTTGTCTGTGCAAGCATGGCTGCACAGTAGAACGGTGGACCACCACTCCTGAGTCTGCTAAATGTTCCTGCAGGTTTTTTGGCAGTCAAATGGGGGTTTTGATTTGTCTTTCTGACCAGCATACGAGCAGTTGTCTCTGAGTTTTTTTGGTCTCATCTCATCTTGACCTCCACAGTTCCCCTGAACTGCCATCTCTTAATTATATTTCTCACTGTAGAAACTGCAAGCTGACGATGCTTTATCTTCTTGTAGTCTTCTTCTGCAGTGTGGGCATCAATGACTTTCATTTTCAGTAATTGTTATTACTGAATAATCTGTTATTTATCAAGGGGGTGGCAAAACTTTTGCATGAGACTGTGTGTAATAAGGAAGAATCAGTCTACTGTAAGGGACTTTTAACTTGATAGAACAAACAAATGATTGTTTACCACTCAAAATATTTAATGTCCAATTTTTAGAACTCCCCAAACCTTTGACGTACCTTAAGGGGGCTTAATTATGTCTAAGTGTGCAAATTGCCTTATGCTGCCCTTTTAATCCACACCCTGCTTTATGTTATATGGTGGCTTAGTCGCAGTCATGAGTACTAAAGTGTATAGCAATGACAGAGACAGAAACTAAGAGGTAATGAGAGACAGCTGACAAAGTCTGTCCACAGAAAGATACAGTACTGAGGATTTTCACAGACCATAACATTTTGTTCTAAAAGTAAGACAGACAGCTGAATATGGCATAATGTTCAGGGAAAGGCCTAAGAAATCAGCAATCAAGTCTCCCTTTAAACTCGCTCAGCCTGCTTCCCATGCTCCGAGGCAGGTAACTGCTATTAACAGCACCACATGCTTCATCTTCGGCAGCCAGAGGCCATGTAGAAACACTTCACATGCAATCCGCAAAATACAAACAGACAGAGATAAAGCGAGAAAGTAAAGATATGGCTTGTAACTTTAAATTTAAAACAAACCACGGTGACACACTGACAAGTTTTGCTTTTAGGGCCCTAACAAAAGTGTAAAAAAAACCAAAAAGACAAAACAAGCCTTATAGGAACACCCCCAAAGTAAGCATAGCAAGTCCTCTGATATTTGTCTTTTAACAGGGGCGGCTGGTGGCCTAGTGGTTAGGGAGTTCGCCCTGTGATCAGAAGGTCTTGGGATCAAATCCAGGACTGCTAGTGGCACCACTGAGGTACTCTTGAGTAAGGTACTGTCCCCACACGTTGCTCCCCAGGCACTGTGTTCCTGGCTGCCCACTGTTTCACCTTGAATAGGTTGAATACAAAGAAAGAATTTTGCAGAGTGGTGTGTTCACATATGACAAATGGTCACTTTCAACAGAAAATTCTATACAAAACATTATGATGTGGCAATGAAATGCATACGAAAGTGTGCATCAGGTTCACCTTCTTACTGTACTCTTCTTAAAAAATGCATTATCATTATGCTAAATACTGTCAAATCATTGAGAAGGTTTGGTTTTTTTTATTGATTACTCAACCAATTGTAAGAGCCTTATTCACAGTTCGTCCATCTTGGGATCACTCTCCTCTGCTTTCATAAACACTATTAGGCACTAAGGCTATCCAGCAGCACACATGCACTGGGTGCAGGGTTGGGTCACAGGCATTAAGCCTTCTTCACAGGGCTTGCCAAGAAGAGTCAGCCTGGTACGTTGTGCTGTGCTCGCAAAGCCCTCTCCCACGGCTATTAGTGACCATTCATCTGGGGAGCCTGGGAAAATGCCTCAGGACCCGCCGTACCATCAGGGCCAACAGCCTGACAGGTGTTCTCTCCCCTCCAGCACACCAGCACTGGAAGCCTTGGCACCTGAGAGGAAAAGAGAAGGGCACCAATCCCTTTGCTATTCTGTCCCATACCAGTTTTCTAATATATGACAGTACATGTGATGAAGACTATAATTACAGACTAGGGCCCGAGTGATATGGAAACTCTGAACGATACTGATAACGGAATTAAAAGGGTGTGCCACATCCCCCAATGCCATTTATAATATTTGTATATTGCTCATGTAGAGAAAACGCTAATTTATAATAGGAGGTAAGAAGATCAGTTCAACACATAGACTTAGCTGAGAACCAGTATTGAAATAAATGACGGTTTCAAACTACTCTTAAAATGAAGCATGCAGTTTTAAGTCTGAAATATGAAAGTGACTACTGTTCTGATTTGCATCCCTGTAATTATGCTTTATTCAAAAATCAGTCCAGGCTGAAACACCCTTTATAACCTCAGTGTAAATGGGCGAGGCTAAACAGTAAGTTTGCTAGTTTTTTAAGATTTTGAAAAGAAACAAAGCAGATAAATTAACTTTTCATTAGAACAACTGTCAGTTCAATTTCATTGGATTGGATTCTATTTAATTGGAAAATTATATAATTTTGAATGTAGTTGTTTTTCTGTGGCATTTTATGCCATCTGTCAAACATCACTGTACAGTAATCCCCGGTGGGGATTGCGGGGTTACATTCCCAGAGGACCCACGTATAGTCAAAAACCGTATGAAAGCCTAAAAATGCCTATTTTTATAGTGTAAACCGTAATTATGCCCCCAAATATGCTCCCAGAACACTGTCATTTTAAGCTCAGTTAATTGCATTACCCTTAAAGAAAATGTAAAGTATTTTAATTTAAATTCCCCGCCGAGATATGCAACTCAAAAGGTTGCTTGACAAAAGTATTGGGGCACCGTGGAGAGGTGAATGGGTCCCCTTGTGCGAAAACATCCAGAAAAATAATATTTTTTGCCACAAAAAAGCAAAAAAAAAGGCGGAGGGTATTTGCAGTTTCTGTGTTATTGTGGGGATTTTCGCATAAAACTTTGAGTGACTGAATCCACGACTCTTAATCCGCATAAAACTGGGGGATGTTGTAGATCATGAAAGTTATCATAATGTTATATATTTGCTATATCAGGCACATCTATGCAGAACTTCAGTTAGTCAGCTTTTTTTCAAATCAGTAATTTATCAAATCAAACTCTACCAGAGAGAGGAAATTCAAATGAGAACAAACATCTGGCTATTTGCTTTTGCTGCACAGTAGGATTAAAGGCTTTTTGGTTTACATTTCATGAAACTAATACAGTTTGCATTAGTCAAGCATTCAAGATGTTTCCAAAATGGGACTTGTTATTGTTCAGGTAAGTCCATTTTTATTATTCCCTCAAAAAAACCCTCGTACTCGATCAGTCAGACCTGGAAATAATCTGATTCCTTGACCGCTAGCAAAATCAACAGTGACGGCCATAATTAAGCCATAGTTTGTATCGTGCGGATCCACAATAGAGTTTTCTGATTTTCAGAACAGGAGGCTGGCACAGAAGATTCTGAATAAAGTGTTGCCAACAGGGGAAATGCCAATTCAAAACAGCCCACCTATCTTTCAGTATAATTATACTTTCAAACAGAGAAATAAAAGGGAAAATATGATGCTTTGGTTTCCTATTTTTTTTCTCTCTCCCATAAGATGGACAAGCATGTGATCTCCCTCCTTCCCCTAAAAAACATCTCCTTGGTTGCTCGGCCAAAAGTCCGGCTCGTGCTCGTACCAAAGCCAAGACATTTGGTGGGAAAAGTTCCCCCTTTCCCGCCCTCTCCAAAACATAAATAAATCAACTCACTATGAGCTAATGGTGAAGCATGAGGTAGCTGGCCGGGGGGAAGCAACAAGGGCTGACATTTGGAAAAAGGCCGGTGCAGCTGACAACTAGTGGACTGCTGAGGAAATGTGTCGACCTGCTCCGACATGATTGCTAGATGTTATACACACACAGACACACACACACAGACACACACACACAGACACACACACACAGACACACACACACAGACACACACACA
>JBBPDE010000067.1:0-10463 GCA_037974605.1 Nannopetersius ansorgii | reverse complement strand
TTTGGTTTATGCAGATGTACACAGGCTACCGTGGATGAGGTGCCCGGTAGTCCTGTGTACTTAGGTTTCCCTGCAATAAAATAGTATGTTGATATCACGAGTTTACTTCTTGTTGTCTGCATTTACTCTGTTCAATAAAACTTGGAGATTTCTCTCCATTTGAGCACATTTCTCATGTCGACTCCTTTTCCCACACTGGCGAAGAGCAAATATCACCACAATATATATATATATACACACATTTTTAAGGAGATATCTCACCAATATGTATGGTCCAGACTCTGTTAAAACTGAGGGGTTGATAACTTATTTTCTTAACATCATGACTAAAATACACCCAGCAAAATAGAGATTAAAACTGAAAACATCACCTGTTGCTCTGTTGACAGCGCTTTGCACACTCTTGGCATTTTTTTGAAATTGTGTTTAATTAACAGGAGTTCTTCGTCAAGAGTTCATTAGTGAAATTTTTTTATGTGTTTGGGATCATCAGTTGTGAGGGTCGGGTTGGTCCACAGTTAGTGATCCTGTTCCACTCCTGTTCTACTGCACATTATGGCAAGAACCACTGAACTCAGTAAAAACAACAACAGTCCATCATTCCCTTATTACAGAACATATTCTGGTTTGTTTAACTCTTTTTAGACGATGGTATGCAGTGCGCATTAAAATACAGGGTAGTGAAGAGTTGTCCTAGCATGAAAAAAAGCCCTAAAGCGTGATCACAGCACGTGATGGCTTCACGAAAACTCGTGAGACCGGGCTCCAGAGCTTCATTCAAAATTGCTGTGAGAGGTGCACACACATCTACGCATGGAGCCACGTCAATCCCTTTTTAATAAAACATTAATTACTGTGGTGTTAGAATGGGAATGCATGGGCACTTAGTAAGGATATGAGTGAAATATGTAATTATATTTAAATCACAACCACAACATTATAATGATTCGGAACAAGATAATTACGCTGTATTATATATATTGCAAAATGACTCACGGTCGCTATGTGTCAGTTGTGCAAAGAAGCCATCTGAGAGATTAGACTGATTGCATCACCTCCGGACCTGTTGCTGAGTCCAGATCCAATAGTGTGTAGTAGATGAAAAAACAGGGAAGGATGTAATAATAAAAGAACTTCTCCTCTGGGTTTCCCCTCACCTCGTGTCCTGATGCGCTCACTGATTGTCTCACTGTAGATCCAGGCGCAAACAACTGGAATCGCTCACTTCCTTCTGCCATTCATTTTTAACAGGCAAAAAAGCCCAGTCTTACGTGTAGTATCTCATCACTTTGTGCAATTTGGTGACAAAAACATCAGTTAGAGATTCCTTCTAGTGTCATACAGTGTGTCCAAGACATCAGTGACACCTGGACACGAGATACTTAAGTTGTTCCCATGACTTACTAAGTTGTGGTCATGCATTAGGATCATGATTAGTTTTCATTGCAACACAGTAGGGATATTACCAGTATGGCTCCATACTTCTAAAGGCAATTCATGTACTGACCTGGGTCTGTTAAAACTGAAGGGCCGGCAGCTTATTTTCTTAACATCTTTGCTAAGATATACCAGCCTAAGCATTTCTACTGTATTTCTCATAGCTTTTTCTGCACTTCTCTTCCTTCTTTCTTACTAAAAGCCATCAGTCATTCAATACGGGCAGCTGGTGGCCTAGTGGTTACGGCATTCGCCCTGCGATCAGGAAGTCATGGGTTCGATTCCCAAGACTGCTAGGCACTGCTGAGGTACCCTGAGTAAGGTACCGTCCCCCCACACTGCTCCCTGGGTGCTGTGTTCGTAGCTGCTCACTGCTTCACTTGGTGAATGGACTAAATGCAGAGGTTGTATTTTGTGCATACAGTGTAACCTACAGTACAGTGTATATCTAAAAGTGTCCAGACACAAAAACAATAACGAGTGAAAAATCAAAAAACACTGGCATAATTCATTCCAGCCTATTTTATAAGAATCTAAGTAATTCAAAGTGGGTTTGGCATTACGTGGTTCATTGTAGTGAATCGTAGCTCTGCTTTCTTTACAGCGGTGGAGAATGGAACCAAAGGTCACAATGTCTAGAGTGTAAAAATATTTTCCTTACACTCCAAACCCAGCAGTGATCCTTTGGAGTGTTTATGTGGAATGCAGATGGTGGTAAAAGATCTAGTTCACATGCCTTAGTTGTTGTGGCCACACATTTTTCTTAAGGAAATATCTCACCAATATGTACGTCGCTCTGGATATGAGCGTCAGCTAAATGCCGCAAATGTAAATGTATGGACCAGACTCTGTCAAAACTGAGGGGCTGACAACTTATTTTCTTAACATCAAGACTAAAATACACCCGGCAAAACAGGCTAACATCACCACTATATTAGGTGGTAGGCTTTGAATTAGAGTTTTAACATCAGGGCTCTCAGTTCTTTCACACACACTGTGAGACAATTACACCTAATCTCACAGTCTCACGTCACACTCGATTTCTCACGGATTTGTACGCCTCTCACAAATGCATTTCTCATGAACCTTCACGTCTCTCACAGAAACAAACTGCCGCCACTCGTGAACAGAAAAACAATAATAATGATAAGTGTGCATGCTGCTCCAGTTTTTCACTGATTGAAAACATTCTGGCCTGGCAACGGCTGTATTTTGTTAAATAGAGCACCTTAACTAGCCAGACAGTCACGACTGGGCCACGTTTTAGACTACTGGTGTCTGGACTGGTATCCATAGCAACAGTAGACCAATGGGGGGACGTTGTATATTTAGGTGTATATTTTATGGCCAAGGTACTTTAATACATATACATATTTCACAACTTTATAAAAGAAACAAAGCTTATTGCTCTAAAACACAAAGACATAGTCACCGCAGTGTAGTTTCGACAATAACATTAAGGCTAGGGTGGCTGAAATAGGAATACAATGAAGACAAACATACTAATCATGCAAATGTCATTAAAGGGGACATATTATGCAAGACTCACTTAAAAAAAAGTTATAATAGGTCTATGGGCTATAAAAAACAACATGTTCATGAAGTTCTTTGCACAAATTCACTCTCATTTAAAGAGATCATCAGCTTCAATCTTCACAGCTTTGGTGCCTTTCAAAAGGAGCCGTTTCAGGGCTCTGTCGCTTTCATGCAAATACGCTGTTGCTGGCCACGCCCCGCCCATCCCATGCTCCACCCACCCCTTACGCAGCTCGTTTGGCAGAAGACAGAAGTGCTATACAGCCCTATATGTTCAATAGAAACACAAAAGTCATTATTTGACAGTATTTACATCTCCCTCGTCTGTGGACTTGTCACAGACAGTAAGTACAGATCCTCCACAACGCTGCAGATAGCTCCTTATTCACAGACCCTTTTTTGAATTTTCCCTGCCACCTTAAATACTTAAGGTGGAACTTCTTAAGGAGGAACAAAGCCGGTTGTTGCTGGAACATGGCCATCGAAAATGAAATGAAAGCCACACAGTTCTTCGGTTTTCTTTGTCTGGCAGAAAGTGTCAGGATGTGTGCTGTTCTTTACAGCAACAACACAAAACGTCATTTGTGACTTGCCTCTGCCTGTAGCAGTAGCTCTCGGCTTATCTGTGCTCGTAAAACTAGCAGACAAAATGGCGGATCTTCAACTAATCTAGTGGGTGGAGTCTCAAAAGATGAGGGGTGGTTCTATGCAAATTGGCCCAGTATTACATCACACTGGGCCCTCTGTCTAAACGGCTCGTTCTGAAAGGGCTTGAAACTATGAAGAATAAAGCTGGTGAGGTCTCTTTATGTGAGAGTGATTTTGTGCATGAACATGTTTTGTATAGCCCATAGACCTATTATAATTAAAATGAGTTTTGCATAATATGTACCCTTTAAGAAAAGAGGCATATTTTCTCACACAGCTTGGAGCTCCATTATCTCCAACCATCAGTGACTCAGCACACTCTCAACATAAATCGTAGTACATTAGTACATCCAAAGACTTTCTCGACGTGCACTTTGCCCAGCAGATCTGACCTTTAAGGAGGCGTTCCAACCCGAAGCAAAAACAGCAACTAGAGCTACAGTTATTTGGCCAAATAAACTTCCACTCGAGCTTAAGAGGAACTGTCTGACGCTTCTTGAAAGCTCTGTTCACGTTCTTCTACGAACTCCACTGACGCCTAGACTGCTTCTGAATTCACACCCAAGTGGCGTCTGCTCTCCTGCTCTATGTGAGGGGGTGCAGGTGTATACTTTCCTCGGCAGGGAATAAAGACATTGAATTGGAAATTGCCAGGGAGTCTGTCCAGGCTTTTCTTCTACACAAAAACACAGAGGCTTTCCTCCTCCTCCATGCACCTTGAGTAATGTTCCATATTTGTTGTGCCACAGTCTATTGTGTGCCGGATTAGTCATCTACCTTTCAGAGCAGTGGTCACCAGCCCCGGCCCTGGAGAGCCGCCTTCAAGAGAAGTGTAGTTCTAGTCACAATCTCCAACACATGTTCTGGCTAATCAAAATTTTTAGACGCCCCTGATTGGCTGGAGCATTAAGTTAGGGGTGGGGTGCATATTGGATGCAGTTTAGAGCTAAACATGGCTGGAAAGTAGATCTCCAGAAGGAGGGTTGGTGACCACTGTTTTGAAATATAAGTGCACTCTTAACCCTTAGAACTCAGAGTGTATTTTTAAAACCTGATTTCAGCAAATAAAAACGATGTAAAACGGTCTAAAATCTGTCTTTGTCTTCCAACACACTTGGCGCTTGCTGCTCTTTGTCAGCGCGCTGCCACTCTGTCTCTCCCCAAACCCCCTCCCACTGTCGGTTTTCCCCACCCACTTGAGGGCGGAGACTATCGTGAAAGTTCAATGCTCTTGTGTTTTTTTCCCATTTGTTTCTCGGACCTAAAATAAACGATTTTTTTACTCCAGTAGTGGTTATTATTACACAGGTCAACAATTTTTTTAATCATCAGAAACCACAACACACTTTTCTAAACCAGTTTTTCATGCTGATTTCAGATCTGCTTTTATTTTTGCAATATTTTTTCAGATTTGCTATGGTTTAGCCACTCAGTTTGCATGATGCTAATTGGTGAATAACTTGCTAACTACATTATCTTTGTAGCTTCAGAGCAGAACCAAGGAAACACACTTGGCTGCATTAAGGAACCAAGGGGATTGATTAATATTCATTGTTCACTATTACTTTAGTGCAAATATGTAGTCATGCCAAAGAGAAGCTCAATTCTTCAGCTTCCTATTTACAAGCAGAAGCATGCATGAGTGTAGACACGGAATGGGTTCAGCCACAAGTTCCCCGCTGCTGTGGAGCAATGGCTCAGCTGATTACAATCTCTCTCCATGAGCACCGTTCATGGCCAGGGCCACATTTCGGGGTGGGGAGACTCTGTTCTTCCACTGATTGGTGGAGTGCCGTAAAGCCGGACTGAGACCACATGGCTGAGTGGCTCCGCTATCTCTCTTCAGTCTCCAATTTTACTCAGCAGCCCTCTCTTCTCTCACCCCACTACAGCCCTTCTCTCACACTGCCTGGCACTCAATCACTTTTCAATATCTCCACTCTCTGACTCATCTTTCCCTTTCTCGCTCCCTCACTTCCTTTCTCCCCTTCTTCCAAAGACACTCAGACAAATTCATGTTCCTGGACACGGTACCGGACAGAGTATGGGCCCCATGAGGCCGTGTTCATAAGGAACAAAATGCTTTCCCAAACCATGAACATGAAATCACCTGGAAACTGGCTAGGTATGTGTGTGCATGGAAGAAGAAAGGTGCAATAAAGCTGGCAAAAGGCAGTCTGTGGAAAAGATAGGAGATGCTCTTTAGGCTTGATCTAATGTAAAAGTCACTATTTGATTGCATAAGGGTTCTATCTAAAGCAGGACTAGTACCAAGAGGAACAGGTTTACCCTAATGCTAATCATTCAAGCCAGTTGCCAAGCCACAGATTTTTCACTCATAATGTTACCTTACACTTTGCTGGCTGGGTGATCATTATATTCTTGTCATGTAACATTGATAGGGCTGGGATTTGCCCCCAAAAGTGTTGATTCTCCAGTTCTAGTCTTTTGAGAATCGAGATTTGGCTTCAAAGCTTTGGACTCAAGTTAGCTTGCACTCGCCTCCACACATCTGAGTGTCAGAATTCTGACGTCACTCTTTAGAACAGGGGCTCCCAGTCTGACCATCAGGGACCACCAGATGGTCCACATCTCTGTGCACTGCAAATACAGTTGTAGCAAATAAGTGGACCAAATGGGGGTCTCTCTGAAGACCAGTGTGAAAACCATTGCTCTAGACAGGTCATCTGGAAAATGAGTCCCTACCACTGGGTGAACCATTCCAGAACATTAGATTAGCGTTGCGTTTTGGGCAAGTGGAGTACAATTTGTACCAAAAAAACATCTTACAATTAACTTAGCCAATCCTGCAACATCTATTCATCTGAATTTGACAGGAAAATCAGGTACAGTGGACCTAATCCATGATCTCCAAGTAAATTTAGGTCTCCACTGCCTCACTAAGATCTTATGTAGGTAATATAACTCAACTGACATGATTATGTGTCTCTGAAGAACAACTGAAGCGGCAGCACATCTAAGTTCCTCACAATTACGGCTAATTGCTTTAAGGAAACCTCTACAATTGCTTTTAATGATGAGGTAGTGTGAACTTCACAAACCTTTTTCAATGCTACAGATATAATAAGGTTAATTGTCCCTCCAGGTGGACTGTGCATGTAACTGTTTGCTAATACTGACTTGACTTTAGCTGGAAAAAACAAAAAAAAAGGTTTTCTTTGGTTTCATGTTGGAATAAAACAAACCAATGTAGGGAAGTGAGTATAGGGGGGAAGTGCAGACAGCCACTGGGAATGCAACTGGCAAACTGTGGCCAGCTTAAATAACTATAGATATCAGACTCTGTCCAGTTGGGGGAGGTGCATCTGATAACATGAGCGTCAGTTGATGAAAAGAATGGCACCTGCAAAAGCCTTTCATTGGCAACTGACATAAACCTACATAAACACTTTATAAAGGCTTATTCCAATGACTGTCTGTTTTCATAAAGGCTGCTTTTGTCATTTTGCACGTCAGTTCAATTCGGCAAATGTTATGATGACTGAGGCTCATTAGACTATGTAGCTTTATCTGTAATGTATGTTTGTTGCAGAATCCATATGTATTGCCTTTTAAAATAGAAATCTGGATTAAAAAAAAAAACATTCAGTCCCATGACTAGTCATAGCATTGACCAAACACATGTTCACCCATGTTTAAAATGTTTTTAAAAATATTTTCCGCGCTGTAAACGCTACGTGCCTGGTGGCCTGCTCGAACCCATTCACCCCTTCTATTATGAGCAATGAGGAGATACCAGGGGCCTGCAAATAACTGCACCCTGACTGTGAATTCACACTACAGAAGGCGAGGCCAGGCCAGGGTGCTGGGCTATGACCCATGGGATGCATGAAGTCAGCTCCTGAATTGCTGAAGCATTACAGCACCTGCCCCCTCGTCCTCCTTGCAGGTCCCTGTCCGCCACGATTACCACACGACTAGATTAGAACACGGCTAATGAGGGAGAGTGAAATCCTCTCCCATCTCTTTGGCTTTAAACAGGTTGCTCCATTTGACAACCACTCATAACCCAGTTCCACTCTTTTACACTTCTTCAAAACATGCCAGAGAGGACAGATTTACTGATAAACCAAGATGGATTGGTTCCTCTGGCTTCGAAGCCATTTGCGCCAATGCTACGTCCCTTTAAAAGCAGGCTAATAGCCTTTGTAAATAGTTTCTTCATAGGGTTGACACAAGGTTGCCAGTTTATGCTGTAACCAGTTTGTTGTCCTGCCTCCCTAGCGATTCCTCCCACAACTCCCAACTGCCTTCCTCTACCTGTTTCTTAACAGATTTCAACAGATTACATGCAAGGCTCCCTTTTCAGAGACTTTGGGCTGGTCAGTGCAGAGGTCTGGAACTAGAAGGAACATCTAAAGTGGGTTCCTAGAGCGATCGAGCACAGCTCATGTTGGGCAAAGCAATCAGCGGTGCATGCAAATCAGGCTGCCACTGCTGGAGAGTGAATGCGAATGTGTTTGGCAATGATCAATGTTGCAAAAGTACTGTGAGTCACGAGCTGACTTTATGCAAGTCGAAAGGTTGAAAAACAAACATTTGGTCAATGGTTAAAACTGAGCCCACACAAAAAAAGACAGTTATGCCTCTGGAGTCCAGATCAAATTGTTTAAAAAATTGGTTTTGGTCCAGAAACGAGGCACCTAATGACACAAGCGCCACTCGAGCAATGAAAGGTAACAATGTCTCACCTGCTTGTCCTTTGAGTCCCACTCCTTTGCTCTCTCCGTTCTTCTCTTTTCGCCAACCTCAGACGTCAACGAAGCTGCAGGCAGCCTGGGGACAGAGAAATCGACTCAAGGCGAGTAAGTAGCATGTCGTGCGGAGGATTGTGGGATGGCTGGGGTCAGTTCCTCCTCTCTCTCTCTCTCTCTCTCTCTCTCTCTCTGTGCAGGTTTAGCCCAACCCAGAATTACCCTCTACACCACTGGCACCAATGCTGCTCAGGTTACTATAGCAACAGGCTCTCTCTCTCTCTCTCTCTCTCTCTAGCTCTCTCTAGCTCTCTCTCTCTCTCTCTAGCTCTCCATCCTCTGCGAATGTGTTCGTTTGTTGTGTTTCCAAAGAAACAAGAGCAGACCTGTTGAATCTTTTTTTTTTTACTGCCCCTCAGGTCTTCCCCATCAGGAGGCACTGTAGGAATCACTAGAGGAAAAAAAAGAGAAATAGAGAGAAAACAAGGGGGGGGGGGGGTACACAGGCGTGGACGTAAGCATGCAAGAGAGAAGTGTGAGATAAGGTGAGTATGTATGAGAGGGGAGGGGCTACAATCGAGGGCACCATGTCAGCACTCTGCTGCTTATTTTAACGGTCTTAACCCCGCGCTAATCAGCGCTCCTGCATCTGTCTCTGCCTCGCCACGGCCCCCGCGCCGTCTACACCACACACACACACACACACACACACACACACACACACACACACACACACACATACACACACTCAGACATACACACTGAAAAAAGGCATGCTTTAATTGATTGGAATAAATGAAATATGTTCAGTCAACACAAATTTGTATTGAAGTTTATGTACATTTGGCAATAACTGTCAATGTAACAAACTTCATTCACGTGGAAATGATTACAATACACACACACACACACACACACACACACAAACACACACACAGCCATATACAAAAAATTAATGCGTTGAAAATAATTGATTGGAATAAATGAAATACATTCAATCAACACAAATGTGTATTGAAGATTATGTGCATTTGGTAGTAATTCTGTCATTGTAATACACTTCATTCATGTGGAAAATACTGCACTCAACCATATCTCTGCTGTCAAAGTCCTACGACTGTGTTTATTTATTTGTTTGTTTGTTTTCCGCCCTGCTTCAAAACATCTGCCATGCTGTACGTTTTGAAAACATCTCATAATGAATGGTCCAGTAGAAATGTGGCAAAGTTATTTAGGGCAGTTCTGTTATTGCAGCAAACACAGATGAGCCACACGTACATAAAAACGAGCCTTCAAACTGCCTGCCATAGCTTTGTTACAGTTGTATTTAATATTAGCTCCAAATCATTATACATTTATGTTATACATTTTTACAATCCCTACATTATAAATATAAATATAAATATATGAAATACTAGATACAAGGTATTTTAGATGTTTCAGTGAGCTGGTTACTGATAAACGTAATTATTTATAATGTTTTTTTTATCCATTTCTGCAGATTCTTGGAAAGCTGTTGAGTGAACAACTATAAATGAAACATGTCAAATAAAACACGTTTCCTTTACAACATGGAAATAATCTGTATCAGTGCATGTCTGACTCCTATTAACTGGTTGTGTGGTGTAGAAGAAGCAAATTCTAGACTTTATTTTAACTTTAAATTTAGTGTTTCATCCCATTGACTGGCACCTAACTTATTAAATATCTAACACTGGTGATCTACACTACAATTACAACTATATTAGGTGACTTTTTGTTGGACAGTAGGGATGAATAATAACATTTTCTGGCTAATAAAGGTACTTTAATTGTGAAAATTCCATAAATGTATGTGTTAGCAAAGAATTCTGAGTGTATTATTAGTAAATATTAAGTGAGTAACTGGTAAATGTAGTAAACCTCAATGTGTGCCAAATCTTTTGACTGCCAGTGTTTAATATAACAATATAATATAATATAATATAATATAATATAGTAGAACCCTATATTGTTCTACAGTGTTTATTTGAATGCATTAAATACAGAAAAACACAGACAGACAGACAGACAGACAGACAGACAGACACACACACACACACACACCACACACACACACACACACACACTCACCGTTTCATCACTCAG
>JBBPDE010000057.1:7031-21073 GCA_037974605.1 Nannopetersius ansorgii | reverse complement strand
TACTTCACAGTGGGTGTGAGGTGCTTTTCTGCATACTCATCTTTTGTGTTCTGCCAGACCCACTTAGAGTGTTTGTTGCCAAAAAGCTCCATCTTGGTCTCATCTGACCAAAGCACACGATCCCAGTTGAAGCCCCAGTACCGTTTAGTGAACTCCAGATGTTTGTGTTTATGACTGTGAGTGAGAAGAGGTTTTTACGGTGCATGCCTCCCAAACTTGTTGGCATGTAGATAGCGCCTGATGGTTGTTTTGAAGACACTGTGACCCCAAGATTCTACCATTTGTTGCAATTCTTGAACAGTGAGCTTTGGAGAACTTTTTATTTCTCTTACCATCCTCCTCACTTTGCGTGGAGTCAAAATAAACTTACGTACTCGTCCAGGCTGGTTTCCCACTGTTCCAGTTGTCTTAAACTTCTTAATGATTCCTCTGACAGTAGATATGGGCATATTCCAGTATGAAATTGGGAACAAGTGACTGAAACCCAAACTGCCCTTTGTGTAAGGTCCCCGGTCAGGCACTTAGGTCTCGTCCCTGGTCTCGTCCCTGGTCTGCATTAGGAATATGTGTTCTCAGTCGGTCTGGGATCAAGTAGTAATTATGTTTAGTTTTATGTTTATGTTTAGTTAGGTGACTCAGTGCTTTTGTCCATATAGTGTATGAGGCAGAAATACTAGTTTTATAAGGACTGCCCCCAAGTTAAAGATTCAGATATGGTGTAGTACAACTAGAAGCATACAATTAAACCTTTCAGTTATGATTATGATTTTAAAATGTTCAACAAAAATTCTTACCACAAAAGTGTAATTTCCCTTTTTACTATTCTGACTGTAGATACTGGCTTCAGTTCACTATATTTCTCTGAGAGGGAGGAAAGAGGAAACCAATTTGCTAAACATTTGTTTGGCTGCATTTTACATATAAAAAGAAAAATAAACAATCAAATAAGCAGGCAAAAACACAAAAACATAATCTCCCTTAGGCACTAGGCCACTACAGTTAGGTGATCAGCACACTGTAGGACTGCATTAGCTATTAGGTTAATTACTCAGCAGCAAGCAAACCTCTGTGACCCATATAAACAGGATGCCGGGGCCCAGGGCAAAGAAGGTTCAGCAAATGAATCCCTCCTGAGGTAAAAAGCCTTCGTTTTAACATACACTATATGGACAAAAGTATTGAGACTTTAAAGACATTGCCTATAAATACTAGACTTTAATATGGAGTTGGTCCCCCCTGGTGCTCTAACACCTTCCACACTTCTTAGAAGGCTTTCCACAAGATTTTGGAATGTTTCTGTGGGAATTTGTGCCCATTCATTCTGTAGACCATTTACAAGAAGGCCTGGCTCCCAATCTCTGTTCCAGTTCATCTCAAAGGTGTTGGATGGAGTTGAGGTCTCAGGCCAGTCAAGGTCTTCCTCACCAAACTCATCCAACTATGTCTTTATGGTCTCACTCCTGCCTGGTTTAAGAGAAGACTTCGCTCAAAAATGCTATGAATGACAGCTTAGCATGAATCAAAGTCCTTCTTTCATTCTTCAGCAGTGGATAGCAGAAGCGTTTAGCTTTGATCTGTTTCACCTCCATATATCAGATAACTTAATTAGCAAAAACGGATTTTTTAGATTGCTCACATCTAGACTGCAGCCCATTGTGATTTCAGTTTACGGAGAACAATTGCAATGAAAATTAACAAGCCATATGTAGTACATCCCGTACAAAACGTTTCAAGGTAATTGCTAAAACAAGGCAACTCTGGTTTTTACAAACTGCTTCAGCACTGCAGGTATTAGATTAGAGACATCCAACATGCACAGCATAGAGCAGTTCATACCTGATCCAGCTCACTTAGTAAGCCCTTCTTGAGCTGGATCACAGTCGAATAGAATATTTACAGCTCACCTATAAAAACTGTTTTTCAAAGTAGATGTTGTCAAACTGGCCGTAAATGGGCTGTACAAATTAAAAGAAAACATTTGCACACTTTCTATTTTGCAGTATAATTTAAATGGTGTTTTATACACAGCCCTAACTCAGAGACCAGAGATCTCTTGGAAATACATCATGGTCAGCAAGGAAAATAGAATGACTTAAAAAGTATAAGGGTCATTCCATGGAATCTGGAAATTTTGTGTCCCAGAGAAATCATCTGTCATAAAATCATTATAATACCATATACACGCATAATTTCAAAACATAATAGTATGTCTTCTTTCATCAATAATACCTCAAAATGAAGTAAATTAAATCACTGTCCATGGTTAAATTGTATGTATGTATGTATGTGGATAAGGCAGGGCTTTTGTCCCTCACTATGAAAGTCATTTTTCAGCTGGTCTTCTAATAGTTAGATTGTTTTCACAGTTGTATATTGTTCTAAAAGTAATCTCATTGTTAAGCAACGTTTTTAGCATGAACACATGTCATCTCTATGAAATTCAAATCATTTTATCAGTGTCCCCTGATTTAAATTCAACCCTGTTACACAAAAAACCCTGTACAATAATGGTACATTCCAGCTGTGACATAATTTACAGGAAGTTACATAATTTACAGGAAGAGGATTTTCGAGTTTTAAAACACAAGTAAGTTTCTTTCTTCTATAATGTAGAATTTTGTTGTTTTATGAGATTGTTGGCGGTGGGGACATCATACCATGCCATTCCTGTTGCCAATTTTAACTTACTGAATAAAATAATATTGTTTGTGTCTTGATATTTACCATATCTATAAGTAATATAATTTCAAACTGTATGACATCTGCTCTTGTGACCTTGAACATTAGCTAACTAGAGGCAAATTATCTTGAAATCGTCAACCCTGATGCTTTCAGTCCTGTTACTTTTCAATGATGACATATCATAAAATATCAAACAATAAATAAAATAAATAGACTGAGATGGCACCACAATATGTATTGCCAATTTAGGGTGCCTAAAAAATGATTTTCTATTTAAAATATTCAAAGTTGAAAATGTATTGATTTCGTGGAATGACCCATAAAGTGCCAAAATGGGTTACCTGGAGTGAGAAAACTTCTTTTGGTTGACCAAAAATTGCAATGGTCTTCAAAGGAGATAACTTTTACAAATAAAAAATGCACATCTTGCAAAATTTAACCCAAGCTAAACATGTTTTCCTGAATCCTGACATCCAAGGCCAAGACCCATTTGGTAACATGCATCTTAAAGATGTTACATTTAACATAACACACAAAATGAAATGATTTTGATTCTGATAAAAAAAAACAAACATTACTAGTAGAGTCAATACTAAGACGTTCTTTCTAAAGCAGTAAGGGTCTCTTACTTCAGCGTGGTCATCTCGGTCAGGGAGGGCTGGGTGGCTTTGAGGTAGCTGGCCCGTCGCGCCTGCATCTTAGGCGAGGGCTTGGGGCTTCCATCCGAGTCGCCGCTGTCGTCTTCCGCCATGGCTTTGACGTAGCTCCCGCTGCGCATGCGCCGGCACGGGATGTCCTCATCCTTCCCCAGTGGGAAGCCCCCCCACTCATCCTGAGGCACCTGCGGGGTCAAAGGTGGCACAGCATCACACATCTCCACCCAAGTCTGCATGTGGCCATCCATACCATTCTCCGCATGCTTTGCACACACAAACACACACACTTTGGACTTGGCTCCCTGCGTTCAGTGGGCAGAGGTAATTAACGAGGCTGCCGGTGTGAGCTCGCATGATTAGGCTAACGATGCCTCCCTGGGTATCACAGCATCTGTCTCAGCTTCACTCTCTCAGGGCTAAAGCTCATCAGCAGACTCTCACTCAAACTAACCCGGACCAAGCCCTTCGTACAAATACATGTGGTAACAGGGGTATAAATCTCTGTCCCAGCACCGAGCCAATTCAATTACCATTATTTTGAAAACAATTCACATTACATATCCTTTCAGTTCATTTCATTGAATTCTTAGCTTTGTTTAGATACTTCTTAAAAAGTTTATACTTAAACTACGATGCTTTCCATTAAACTTTTGAGGCGAAGTTATTTAAACTAATTTGGCCTAAAGCTAACATTTAACGTTAGAACCAGATATTAGACAAAAGGTCATGTCAAATAATCAGAGCGATTGTACACAAAAAATGTACATTTTGCTACATTCATTCTCAAGCGCAATGATCTGGAAAACAATTTCCCATTTTCATTTGTAGAAGAGATTTTAGCATTACAGCCTCGCTCAAACATTTGTGTGTTGGTTAAGTAGGTCGAAACCTATTGTAATATACCTATTCTAAGCTGTTCTTTGAAAATAAAGCTCTAAAAGTACAAGCTAATTCTTTGCTATGCTAGCTAGTCACCTATCTGTGTGACATCTGAACACAAGATTAAGTGCATATCCACCAATCACAACATCACTGACTTGATTCAGTCGCAGACACAAGCTGAAGCGATGATATTCGTGATTATATTCAACCCCCAGTGCTCTGTTTCTTTTATATAATAGTTTGCCCAAAAAACAAACTCTCTAAAAGCCTGAATTTTTGCATTAAATGTGCTTATATACTGATTCCTTCTGCCACAAAAAGAAGAGCATTTAGTGTAACAGCCCAACCACGAAACATTTGCGATGTCAGGTTTGGCTCTAATTTTTCTGCTTTAACCAAATTTAACTGAAAGTCTGTCATTCCATTCCGTCGTTTCTGGCAAACGTGTTCTAAGTTGTTCTACCATCACAGCTGCCAACTGAAAAGCTTAGTCGGGGCAAAAGAGGTTCAGGATTTGATTCATCAGACTTATTGTCACTGAATGGGCCGCAGAGTCAAATGTAATTTGTTATACAACACTTTCCTGTTTTCTGTTTCATACATTTTAGTAAAAATGCACTTAAAGCTAGCACAGATCCAAGCAAGCCATGATTTAGTAACCATTGTTTAGTGGAATGATGGTCATAGCCAGAGTACATGATAATGAATGATTTTCAATAAAATACCATTAAATTGCCTGTGCTCATTTTAATTAAACATCTCTATCAATACATGTTCATGATGTGCACCTGCAGTATGGCCAATGGTGGGAAATAATACTAGGAGTGTGTAGTTATTTAGTCATTTGGTGACAGAACATCATTCATAACACGAAACTTGGGAAACGCGGTAAGGCATAAAAAATGACTACCGATGTCCACAAATCATCTCCTGATGCATCCTTGATAAAAATCTAGGACATGGCTGTGAACTTCGAACTGGAACCGCACTTAGACTTTAATATGGAGTTGTTCCCCCCTTTGCAGCTATAACAGATTCCACTCTTCTTGGAAGGCTTTCAACAAGAGAGTTTCTGTGAGAATATATGGCCATTCATTCTGTAGAGCATTTATGAGTCTGTTCTTCCAAAATTCATTAAACCATGTCTTTATGGACTTTGCTTTGTGCACTGAGGCACAGTCATGCTGGAATAGAAAAGGTTCTTCCTCAAACTGTGTCTACAAAGTTGAAAGCATGACTTTGTCCAAAATGTATGCTGAAGCATTTCTACTGCAATTTACTGAAAGTAACCCCTTAAAAACAGGTGTGCCACAAGACATTTGTCCATATTGTGTAATAAGTTGTGACGGATGATGTTTCACCAGTACAGAGAAGAATGCATTGCACTGGGAAAAGTCATTAGGTAGCTAATTATCATATTATCAATCTGAGTAAGACATGTCTTTGCTGGCACACAGCCTACGGATATCACCGTGATCATTATGTTTGAGAGAGACAGTTGTGTGAGGGTGGGTGCTTCCTGCAGCCTTTTTTCATTCTCGCACAGACGGAACTTTGAATGACGGCAGAACTGTGATGGGAAAAGTGTGAGGAAAACGACATGATTCGATTAGTCAGATAGCAATCAACAGATACAAAGGATCGCACACACAGCTGTCAGTCTTAGCCCTGCTCAACAGTGGACGAAACTGCTCCCGAATCAGTTTGCCCTGCTCTGCTCCCTACTCCGAGCGATGCGTTCACGAAACGCCACATGAAAAATCGAGAGGAAACGACCAGGCATGGTTACGTTCCGTCCGTGTACTCACAGCTCTCGCTCTTAGCGCCCAGTCCAAGTGTCTGTTTGCACGGGTGGCATTCGTGCATCGTGTAGCACACAGCATGGCTGCTGCTCTTTTAGGACGAGAAATTCTCACATGGCGTGGAGCGAAATAGGGGGAAAAAATCCCACGTTAAAGACTTTCTCCGCCGCTGTGTGAATCACCGCAGAGCTGCCGTTACCGGGGAAACGGACGGGCCCTGACGTCACCACGAGTATAAAAGGCAGTCAGTGGAGGCAGGATGACAGCAGTAACACCGGCTATGTGCCCACACACATACACACACACACACACACAGACAGACACACACACACACACACACACACACATATTTACAGACTTATCTCTCAAATGCACTCATACACACGCACAAGTACACACTCACACACATGCACAGACACACTACGGCAAACACAAGAGGAGTTTTCCCCCAGGAGCAGCAGCGGTACTCTAAAAGCCCTCAGCACAGTGAACAGAAAGCCCCAAACAGCAGCTACAGCTGCCAGCGAACACAATCTCTGGTTGTTTGCTTCGTTTAGGGGGATAAAAGAGCTTTTCCAGCATCACAGCTTCTATTTCCTCTCATTACCAGGTTCCCTGAAGCTCTAATGGTTGCCCTCTTCCACCCTATGCTTTCTAGAGAAGTTAAAGGCAGCTTAAAATGACTAGAATCTTATAAAAAAAATAGCTGTTTTCCGTTATGGATGCTGGTGAAGAGTATAGGCTGCACCCAGTTCAGTCTCACAAATTAAGATCCACTTTTAAAGTTGGCTTGAGGAGACACAACCGCCCAAGTGAAAGGTTTAACGTTACATCTGTTGTAAACATGTTTACTTGCATCTGTCACAGTAGTTTCTAAAGCAAATAAAACAAAGACTATTTCTTTATGAAGATGTAGCTTAAAGGTTGAAGTGAATTATGGAAGAATCTAAGTGGATACTTTAGGGGCAGGCTGTTTCAAACAAAGAAAAAAAGTCCAGATTAGCATTCTGCTACACATTCCTCAAGGTTTACATTTGACTATATTTGCGTATTGCATTCTGGGTACTATAGTGAGAGAATGTGGCTCATTGATGCAATGCTGCCTTATGCAGTCCTGCATTACATAGCACAGCATAATAATCACTACGATTTGGTCAGTATGTCCCTTTAATATCATTTTTCTGCACATAGACAACAGCATGTGGGCACACAACTCTAATGAAATGATCCCAAAAGTATTCTACACTCTCTCAAAACATCATTCTAACAATATAATATATACTGTCTATTCCACTGTGTCCCAAATATGTAAACAAAACAGTCTCTGTCACTCCTTTCTTCTCGCCCACACATGCATATCATACAAGGACATTTAAATGCTCAAAAATAGATGAGCCTTTCAAATGATCCATATTGTACACTTTGTCTTCTATTTTGATTTTAAGTTGTATTTTCATTTGAAGGTACATGATTGAGTTTACATGAGCTGAAAACGACAGCACACACTTAAAAATGCATTCAAAAGTCCCAGAAGTCATTCTGCGGCCTTTGAAAAACATCATTATGGCTAATTTGGCGGCGAGATCATTCTGTGTCTGAGTGGGATCAACCACCCGCTCGATATCGAAGTGCCATCCCACTATTTTTTCACATCCGGAACTGCTCAGCAAAAGCCCTGTCACTCACAGTTCCTATGGCAACTCGGCTCTGAATTTAGCACAGGAGGTGAAAAAAAAAAAGAGAGATGCCAATTACTCTTTGTATTGACTGTGTGTGTGTGAGAAGGAACATGAGAGAGATTCTCTGGCCAGTTTAGTCTCGAACGAGTGTGTGACTGAGGGCCCATGTGCGAAAAAACGATTCACACTCAACTGCTCTCAGTTCACTTTGGCGCTTCTGACTGGACCATTTGTCAAAGTAATCACACAATGGACGATACAGAATAAAGAAATGATGTAGCGCGCGACCGGGATACTTGATGTTACATAAAAGCTTATTTGACATCTCATTAAAACAAATTGGAATGTCATTTTCTTTGTTTAAAAAGAAAGTTGAATGGATCATTGGAGTAATAGGACTGGTCTGGCACACATGGACACAATATTCATCATCCCCACAATGCTGCTAATAGCTAATAGCTACCGCAGATCAGTCACATTTGTTTTGAACTTTTAGAAGACATCAATTGCCTTATTGAGAGACATATTTTCATACATGGCTTCGGTACATGGGGTTCCAGAACACGTACCATGTACAGAACAAACTGTTAAGTTCAGACAAATGTGAGTAAATGAGCTTCATTCACTCTTTTTAGATGTGGATCCTTTGAAAGCATGCAATGGTCCATTTACTGCAGTCATGCCTTCTCATCCAACACCAGTGCCTGATCTCATCAATGCAGAATGAATGGACACGAATTCCCACAGAAACACCCCAAAATCTTGTGGAAAGCCTTCCAAGAAGAGTGGAAGCTGTTATAGAGGAGACCAACTCCATATTAAATTCCTTATTAAAGTATATTAAAGTATATTTGAATGCAATATCATTAAAGTCACTGTTGGTGTAATGGCAAGGCGTCCCAATACTTTAGTGTATTATTAGCCTCACACTGTACAAAGTGTCCTTTTTTACCCTAATTCTGCCAATCTATGTAAAGCTGTCTGTGGACAAAAGCTACCTTTGACTACCTTTGTTTTTTGCAAAGAAAACTGAATTTAAAAAACCCAAATTTACCACATTTTCCTTAAATTTACCACACACACCTCATGAATGATGGTTTGTGTGGTTTTATGTGTGGTTTTATGTACTTAAAAAGTATATCTAACCTCTTTACATCCACTTTTTGTCATTGTAGCTTTAAGACGGATGCAGCTAACAAAAATTAGACACATTTTTTATTTAAAAAAAAAAGAAAAAAGAAAAATCTGATTCAGAGGGATATGGGTCTTTTAATCAGACTGATTTCATTTCATACATGTTCTCAGTTCTCTGTATCTGTGAAAATTGTGTCGAAGCTTTCAGTAATAACTTCTAAATCAGAAACGGGTTCCTTCTAAACAGTGTATATTCAGGTAGTCTCTACTCGAGTGAGGTGTTTGTGGCTCGAACCGGAGCTCAGCTTTGCTGCTGATTTGAATAATCAAAAGTGTGATGAAACCCACTGTCAGTGCGGCGCTCGTCTTCTGAAGTGCTTTTACTGATGTGCTGAGTAAAACACCACAGCTTTTGCCTTTTAACTGTCTAAAGCTGAAGGCTCAGGATTTAAATTTTTATAATCATATTTTTTTTCTCGAACTCTTTCGCTCCAGAGACCCCTCTCAGTCAGGAAAACAAGACTGTCTGTGGAATACCTCCCCAAATACATAAACACATACTCTCTCTCTCTCTCTCTCTTTCACACACACACACACACACACACACACACACACAGACCTTCTCAACCTCTCAGTCTCTTTTACACATGCACATACACCCACACATACACAGTCTCGCACATTATAGAAATATGTAAATAATAAGAGGAACTGGGAAAAAGCATATTGGAAAAGAAATGAGATTTTAAAGGAGCCATATTTTACATTTTTCTTGCATTTTATTTTTACCCCCTGAAGACTGCTTATAAAGTTCATGGGGTTTATTGTGTCGTAATTCATTTTTACCCAGAGATTTTTCAGCCTCAAGCTGTTTTTGTAACCGTGTCTTCATGACAGACAAAAGGTCTCTCATTCTCATTGGTTTGCCCTGTATAGTCTGTATTGTGCCACAAAGTGTTTTTGTGGTTTGTTTGAAGGGGTGAAATGATCCATTTGCTTCAGCCAGGAAGAGCACATGCATTTACATACATTGTTCACTCCAGTAAAGCAGGATAAATACTGGATGATTTTTTTTGCAAACCAATGTGCCTTGTTTCTTAAGTTTTTAATGGGACAGACTTTGTGGACACCATTTTTTATAGTTGCAATGAAAGAAGCTGAACTTGAAGCGTCCAAGCAGCGTATGTCAGCTTTTTTTCTGTGGTGACCAATCAGATCAACAGAAAGGGGCCTTCATTAAGAGTCACGGACCGAAGACTGGAGGTTTGGAGTCTTTTCAATGCAGTGCTTGAAATTGTGGGTAACATCTCTGTTGGTTTGTTATAATAAGCAAGCAAATAGTTTGGTTAACTTGAAAACCAGTTAGTTATTGCCAGCTGTTGTTTAGCAACAGGGAAACATGAAGCCAAACATAGCAAAGTTTTTTGCAGACAACTCATCACTTCAGTGAGAATGAGCAAGGCTAAACTGCTGTAGGCTGAACTGGCAATGGTATGTAAATCTGTTCATTGTTCTGCCAATATGAATTTCAAATAAGTTTTCACAGCTCATTTTCCAGTTACACATCGGAGAGCTGTTTTGAAATTAACAATGTTTCCAAAAATAATTTCTACCCAGTAAATTCCCTTATGATATGGCCCCTTTAAAATTTCAAGAGATAATTGAAAACCCCAGAAATAATACTAAAGAGACTGAATGGATCCAAAAACAGATGCTTGTCATCTAAACAGAGAGTAAGGCGGCTAGTGGTTTGCACTTACTTCTCAGCAGAACTCAAATCAAAGCTGGAGGCTCTCTCCAGAAGAAGGTTGGAAGAGGAAGAGGAGGTGGTAATAGTGGTGGTGGGTGGTGGTGGGTGGTGGTGAGGGTGATTGAGAGGGTGGGTTAGGTAAGCATGGGGGTGCAGGGGAGGAAATTGAAAAAAGGGAGTCGGATTATTTTCTTGAATAATTTTGCATACCTGCAAGAATTGGCACGAGCGCTCCTGCTGACAAGCTTCTGCTTTCACTAGCGCCTTATCTACATTTACAGCGGCCTTCTGGTAGACCTGGCGCGCCCTGCTCACCGTGAGAGAGGACGACCATGAGCTCTTCTTCACCAACTGCGACCCGTCCACGCCGAGTGACGGCACCACCACGGCACACGTCTGGCACTTGGCCACGTCGTTGTTGCTCCGTGAGCTCTTCAGCATTGCCCCCTCCTGATACGCGTCCAGGAAGTATTGCGACTGTGACTTGTCTGGGTGCCGCCCCATGGTCATGACTCCAGGGAGTGCTGGGGCATGGCGCAGGGGGCAAATATCTCGCTCTGGTTCGTCGGAGCTCCAGTAGCCTGAGGGCGGTGCTCTCTGCTTGGGTTCCGCAGACTTGCATCGCTCACGACTTTTGCTGCGCTTCCGTTGCCGAGGCGTTGGCGTTGGCCCACCCTCCCTTTCTGGACTTGTCTTGCCCCCACCTCCTCCCCCACCATTTACACTACCCTTGCTGTGATGCGGCCCTTCAAGAGAATGCGACTTTGTAAAGAGTTTCTGCACTGAATGCACCAAGTGGCGGATCCGCCCTGGACTGTCGTTGCGTTGCTCCAAAGCAGCCGAAGCTGCTGCTGCTGCTGCTCGTTTATACTGGAGTGTATGGTAACCATCCCGGGACACAGGAAGCTGCCGATCCAGCTGGTCCAGCAGGTTGACCGGTACACGCTGCTGGCCTTTGGATGCTCCGCCACCCGTGTAGGGTACCAAGGCACACTCATCCTTCAGCTCATGGCTGGAGTTGTAGTGGCGCCGAGGAAATGTCCCATAAGGCACCACAACACAGTCTGGCTGGTAGGAAGAGCTCCGCCCTGAGTAGTAAGGATGCTCAGGTGGGGGCGGGGCATCAATCTGGCCAATGAGGTAGGGCTTGCGGTCGCCGTGGTGACCTAGTGGGTCATAAGAAGGTTCGCAGGCCACCACGTGGTGATGACTGCGACTGCCGGACAGGCCTTTCATCATCAGGACAGGGGGTCAGCCGGCCACACCCGGGGTCATTCAACACACTTTGCTGAACTTCTCCAAAGTCACCCAGAACTACCTGCAAAGCACAAAAAAGAGAAATCAACAACACTGACTACATGGCATATCATTACTGTCATAAGAAAACCTTGAATCAAAGTTATGTGAAGCAAAATATGGCTTTTCAAAATGCCTCTTTGCTCCATTAATCATGAAATGTAAGCACAATGTAAGCACTTTTCAAATGATACAAAAAGTTATTAGTAATAAGGTTTTCTCATGACAGCGACAATATGCTTTTGTTTAGCAATTACTAGTATTTCCAGTTCGTTTCCCATATCTAATACACATGATTCAGCTCATCAGGTAATGATCAAGTCTTTCTTGAGCTGGGTCAGATGTGGTAGAGCAGGGAAAAAGTGCAGGGGTTCCTAAGTCTGAGAACTGCTTGTTTACATCTTTAATGATAAACAAGCAATTTACAACCAGCTAAATGCAGGTGTTTATGAAAGATGAGCAAACAGGAAATATCAAAACATGGATTAATACATTGCCTGACTTGTAAGTGTCCCTTTACCCATTTTAATAGTTGTGCATCTATAAGCACCATTAAAAGGATGTCATAACAGTCCAGTTTTATATATCCCATGTGCCGTCTGTGTCTAGTTCTATAGCTTTGATACAAGATCTGCACAGCCTGTTCTTTGTCGTAGAATAGCAGCCTGCCCTTCTGACCTAACAATGTTAAATAGAATTTATGGTTTTATACATCTATGCCTGGGAGGATCGGGACACTTGATTTGAAAAGAGGCATAAAGAATGGGATGTGATGCTGCTTTCCACCCCTGGAGTTGTCTTGCAAGGTATCCATGGTGTCTAGAGATCCCTCTGTTCTTTGTGATGCAAAAATTGAATCTTTCAGTGCTCCTTGTTGCTTTGATCTACTTGTTCTTGAGTTTCTTTGTCCATGTTACTAGAAAGGCTGCTGGCTTGACCAATTTTGGAAAAAGAGCACTCCCAGAACTCTACACACTTACCCACTGGCAAATCCCTGCCACAATCTTTCAGAACATTTTGATTCTCCCAAGGCTCTGAAGGAAGGTCTCTCTCAGATGAGTTGAGAGGAGGTCTTTCCCATAATAAGGTCGTCTAACTAGCATTAGATAGTCACATGTGGTCAATTCATCTTTGTCTATGTATGCAAATGATTCCATTGTGGTTTCTTGATGCTAATGCTAGCTGACATTGACCAGCTTAGCTTAGCTTAGCTTACTGTACTTAGCTACCCTGAGTAGCTGAAAGGTGGTCAGGCCATTCATTTTTAGTTTATCATTTCAGCATCTTCACAGTCAGAACTTGTGTATGTCGCAGATACAAAGTTCGGGAAGGTGGGAAGCTAGTCACTGAGAAAAAAAATGGAACTTGGGAGGAGTTTACCATTTCAGCACTGCCACAAGTCTTGTGATACGATCATTATTCCCAGCAAGACTTAGAACCTCAATTTCTTTATATCTCACATTCCATTTTGAACCCATGGGAATACATCTCCCTTTATGCTGCACTCTTCTCTTGAGCCTCCCTGCACCACCCCCGCCATGCTCTGCAATCTCCATAAGTAATCGCAGTGGAATGAAGATTGATTTGGCTATTTTAAAAGCAGGCAGGGTGCCAGTTGTGGATAAATTTAGCTGAAAAAACAAGTAATATCCCAGATCCTGGTGGTGGGGCTGGTGTCAGTTTTAGCACGGGGGGGAGATTGGTGGCTGCACCCTTAATGCTCCTCACACCCTTGATGCTCATCATTACTGCACTCTGTCAGTCAGGCGCAGCATCCGTTTCGTTTACCCCGGCGCTTTGTCAGCCCCAATCTGGGTAATTGCAGGTGGCAAGACGCTCCTTATTCAGCTACGCTAATTATGTGACGTCGGAGATGAAGAGGCGCCACTGCTTCAGGAAGAACGCGCTACGGGTGGGAGAGTGTGGAGGGGGAGTAGAGATAGATATAGAAAGAGAGAGAGAAAGAGAGAGAGAAAGAGAGAGAGAAAGAGAGAGAGCAGTCTACCCTGTTATTAGAGAGGTTATTATTGGGCCTTGTGACAGTCTAATGGCAAAGGGCTGTAGTGGCTTGGAGCACAAAGCCTGTGATCTCTCTCTCACACACACACACACACACACACACACACACACACACACACACACACACACACACACACACACA